>OY757944.1:3861021-3953521 GCA_963585895.1 Sepioteuthis lessoniana
AACTTGATTATGTAGTAGAGCTGACATCTACAGGGTGAAACGATAAAATTGTCGTCCTAAAGAAAACAACATTACAGCTTTATTTTTAAATTTTTATTGAAAAATTCAATTCAGATAACTTGATTATGTAGTAGAACTGACATCTACACGGTGAAACGATAAAATTGTCGTCCTAAAGAAAACAACATTACAGCTTTATTTTTAAATTTTTATTGAAAAAATCAGTTCAGCTAACTTGATTATGTAGTAGAGCTGACATCTACAGGGTGGAACGATACAATTGTCGTCCAAAAGAAAACAACACTACAGCTTTATTTTAAAAGTTTTATTGAAAAAAAAATTAAATCAGCTAACTTGATTATATGGAAGAGCTGACATCTATTCGATGTAGCCGCCTTCAGCCTCAATCACCGCCTCGATACCGATCCGGAACTGGGAGCATGCCTTTTCCACAAGCGCCGGTGGGAGCTCGGCGAATACTCGGTAGATGGCGGCAATCAGGCTGGCTTTGGTGTTGTGGGAGGTCATGTTGATGATGTTCTCGACGTATGACCAAACGAAGTAGTCCTGCTGTCACACCTAGGGTCTGCTACCGGCCACCTGATTGCACCAGGGCATCCAGGTACACTCTTCAGCTCATCCAGGTACACTTTTGGTGTTCACTTTCAATCCGTCTTCGAAGATGTGAGGTGGCATGATGTGGCCCTCACTTGAAACCACACCAAAGACCATAACTGTAGCCTGAAACTTTGTTTTCATCCCCCTGAACCGTCCGGATTTGCATTTTGAGGGTGCTGGCAATGGTCCCGTTGTCATAACTTGGATTGGTTGAGAGCATGAGTTGTACAGCGGTGCATATCCGATCTCGCTCGTTGAACATTGTGTCACTTTCAGATATGATAGAAGGCTCCTATCGCTCTAGGGATTTGTACACAACTGGCCAACTAGTAGATGGTCTTGCTTTCACACTGTTAAACGGTTTCAATTATAAAAAATGATTAAATATTTCTACTTGACTCCTAGATGGAACCAATCCGAGTCACAGTGGACCTGGGAGTAAAGGCAATGAAGGGGTACTCCACAGTCCCCAAAGCTACAGATCTGCTGGCTCATCATTATGTGCAGTTTAATATCATATCCAAGACACTCGTTTTTGTGTGTGTGTGTGGGGGTCTTACCCCTCTGTATAGATGCTGTCCCCAAGGCTGAGATGAATACGGAAAGACTGATGTAGATAGTGAAATTGAATAATATAGAGAAATTGATTGATAAAGGAGGTGCCCGTGGTGTAATGGTTATCGTCGTAGGAAATGGGCACGGCGACACGAGTTCAAATCCTGCACCAGGCTAATTGCATTTCACATAGCACTAATACACTTGGGAAATTTATGAATCCAATTGAGGCAACTAGTCTAGTAGAAGGAAAACTTTGAATTCAAACCTGTTAAACTCCGCTTAAAAATTGACCTTGTGTCATATCCTGCCCGAGCGGGGGGGTTAGTAAATATGAATAAGTAATAACAAAACTTCTTCAGCCTTGGTGAGGCAACTAGTCTAGGAGAAGGAAAACTCTGAATTGAAACCTGATAAACTCCGCTTAAAAATTGACCTTGTGTCATATCCTGCCCGAGCGGAGCGGTTGGATAAATATAGATAAATTGATAGATAAATATTCACCGACTGAGAAAAAAAACAAAGAAATAAAAAATGAATAAACTAGATTGATCAGAAACGGAATGAGATAGATAGATAGATAGATAGATAGATAGATAGATAGATAGATACAGAGAGAGAGAGAGAGATAAAAAGAGATGATCTCTTGATCGATGGATATGCAAAGACAGGGATATATATATATATATATATATATATATATATATATATATATATATATAGAGAGAGAGAGAGAGAGAGAGAGAGAGATCACAAATAGAATTAGAATCAATAGAGAGATATAATTCTCATATAGTGTTTTCACCTGAAGCAAAAATCCATTTTGACTGTAAAGTTAATTAAATTTTCATATACTTCACTGCATGAAAATGAAAAATTGTATTTCAAAAGTGATATTTGTGTTTAACTATGAAAATTTAATAGAAATTTTAATTTCTATACACCTGCACTTTTAAAAGTAACGGAAATTCAATAAATTATGAAAAGCGAAATATTTAATTTATCTATCAGGGAAACTTATTTAAAGTTTCCAAATTTAAAAATTCTAAATGAAATAAGTTTTATCTATCTATCTATCTATCTATCTATCTATCTGTGTCTGTTCATCATAATCAATCAATCTATTTCAATGTGTTCGTATCTATCTATCTATCTATCTATGTTCGAATTCTAATTGTGCCATTACGCTCACTTTCTGACAAACCCTTAGGAAAGGCATGAACCCAATTATCCCTCCCGTTAATGGGTAAATTAGTATTACTGCTGTTCTTCCATACGTATGGCCTTGGTATTTAAATTACAAACAAAGGTTTATAAACCATTAAACAAAGCAACCAAACAAGTCCTATCTATCTATCTATCTATCTATCTCAGCCTGTTAACATCTATTATTCATTATCTATGTCGATTTGTTCATATCTATCTATCTGTCTATCTATCTATCACCGGAACAACTGTCAGAAATGTTGATTTTAATTAAATCATGTACACGTGTGCCTGCACATACACCCACCCACACATGCGTCTGTAAGCTTTAATGAATTAATTTGAATTCATGTTTTGTAATTGTCGACTTTAACAATTAACCACTCCCCATTGAGGATCCTGGCTTGAATGATTGTTGTCAGTTCTTCTCAAGAACAACAAAATTATATCTACAGAAGTATCGAACAATTGAAAGGAAATTCATGAAACTGTCCAGTTTAAAATCGATTTTTAAAAAGCTTTTTCAACGCGGTAGACATATAACTTTACTTTCTCTTCGTCTCCCTCTCCTTCTCCTTATACCTCTTTGTATCTCTCTTTCTTTTTCTCTTACTCCCTTTCTCTCTCTCACAATATATATATATATATATATATATATATATATATATCGGCGGCGATGGGTAAATTGTTGTCTAAATTACACAAAAATGAAAGTAACACTTAATCAGATATACGAGGTGCATACGATAAGTTTCCAGACTTTTTTCGTATGGGCATTTAAAATTGTTATGGATTCTTGAAATTTTATTACGTTATTGCTATACATCTTATGAGATGACTGACCAATTTTTATGATTTCACGTTCAAATCAACACCTACAGCAGGAATTGGAATACATCCTACTAAAGCCTGATTGTCACAGTTGGTGAATTTTAAAAATGCAATCTGAGACTTTGGAAGAACGATGTGCAATAAAATTCAATTTTAAACTTTGAAAAAATGCCACAGAAACGTATGGAATGCTTCACACTGCTTTTTTTGCTACCTTGCATGAATCGAGCATCAGTCTTTGAGTGGCATAAGAGATTCAAGGAAGGCAGGGAGTCTATGAAGGATAATGAGGAGTGTAGGAGGAGTAAGAAAGTCAATACATCAATGTTGATTGGCCAAAAGGCTAGGGTTGGGGTTAGGATTACTTTGTTGAGGTTTTAAGGGAGTTCAGGAAGAGATTCCGTCGGAAGAGGCTAGCACACTTCAAATCGGCTCAGTGGCATTTCCACCAGGAAAATACACCAGTCCACAACTCCATCCTTGTCGCAGACTATTTGACCAAGATGGTCATCAAGTCAGTTCCTCACCCTCCCTATCGTTAAGACCTAACTCCCTGTGACTTTTCGTAATTCCCTAAGCTCACAGGCTGTCGTTATGAGACAATTGAGGAGATAAAAGAGGCTGTGACGAAGATCATTGACACGCTCATACAAGAGGACTTCAAAACGAATACTTAGGTAGGTAACATTTTCTATTAGCAGGATTTCATTTGTTTGCACAAGATTAACCAGTTTTAAGTTGTCATATTTTTTGGTACAACTCTGTCTCTCTCAAGAAGGACAGAATGCCATCTACTTTAACGTTCTCGAACAGATCTGTTAAGCTATTTAATTTGAAAAATCGCTTTCTGATAACAACGAAAGCTTTGCATTCAATAAGAATGTGTTTAACCGTGCATGTTGTCTGGTAGGTCAAACACTGTGGTTGTGGTTCCTGTTTCAAAATGGAAGAGTGAGTAAGCCTTGTATGACCAATTCGCAATCAGGATATAACAACTTGTTCTCTTCTTTCTTCCTAGATCAAACAGAATGTCTGATCTTGGAAGAGAGTTTTCTCATCTATGAAAAACCAAAGCATGTTTGGTTGTATGGGATGTTTGAGTTTGTTCAAAAGCCTTTCAACGCGGTTGTTCCTCTGGTCATTCATGACTTGTGGTTAAAATTGGCCTTTCGTAACTTGAATGAGAAATTCTGAAAGTATACATGCACAACGAGGCTGCAAAAAAGCTAGACACTCCGATGTCCATGGATGTGGATTTGATTGACTTGCAGGGATTGTTGTCGATCATGGCCTGGATCTCTCCCAGAAATTCGAAAGTTGTTTTCTAATCAGAACGATCAGAGGCTTCCGAGCTGCCGTACCTTCATAATCACCATTGGACTCCTTCAACGCTCGTCGTACCCACTGTACTGTCAACAGACTGATACCCAAACACTCTGAAATCTTCTTTTTGGGGGTTCAGGTGTGAATGCCAAACATTACAGTATGCCGTTTCCAAATTTCATGGTTGAGTGAATTATGTCATGGTTGAGTGAATTTACTGACAGACACTTTGTTGCACACTTAACAAAACGTAAAACAAACAAAGCGTAAGCGCGAAATGAATAATTTCAACAATATTAAATGAACCGAACACACAAACACTTTCTCTCTCTCTCTCTCTCTCTCTCTCTGCCCCCCCCTATATATATATATATATATATAACGACTGTTGGAAACAATTATAACAACAAAACAAAATCTTATTCTGATGCAGTTATATATAGAATTTACTGCCAAGACTGCACGAAGTCTCACGAGACAAGCAGAAATCTAGCAAAAAGAATTAAGAAACACAAAACAAAACTGAAATCAGGTAATTTTTCTTACACATTAGTTATTCATAAAATTTCCAAAAACCATAAATTTGACTTGCAACATGCAAACATCATCACATTCACTCAAGATAAAAAACAAAAAAACCCTAGAATCATAAAATCTTCCGCAATTCACATTATAACACGATAGAACAAAAACTAGGACTCCATAAAATTTCGGCTTACATCGCCAAAATCATGTTGCAGGATTTCAACTTACACTAACATTGATAATTGAACAGACATTTCTGTTTTCCTTTCTCTTCACGCTTTTCTCTTTCTTTCTTTCTTTCTTTCTTTCTCTCTTCCCCTCATTTCGTCTTTCATTCTCCTCTCTCCACATATACAGACTGACTTTTTTTTATAGATGCTATGTTTCCCTTTGACATGTTTAAAAATTCACGTTTCATGACGTAACATTTTCGGATATTTTTCCAATATTTGTTTTGTACTCGTTTCAAACAAGTATTTTGAATTTATAATTCCCACCCTGAAGATGTCAAAATACTTTCTGCCGGAAATTTTCGTTCTTAAACAATCCTGTCGAAACGCGTCGGTGGAACTAATTGACTAAAAAATATTTTCTCATCCATTTATATATATTTTTCTTTCCGTTTTCTTAATCATCATCATCATCATCATCATCATGTCGTGCCGCTAGCACAGATATCCCTGACCCTCTCTCGCCACTTTTCCCTATCATTCATTGCCTCTGGTTGGTCTTCAGGGCTACATCCCATATCCTCACATAGCTGCTGTATGTTCGAGCTTGTCGTCTTGCTTTTGCTCGGCCATATATGAGGGTCCATAGAAGTACATCACTTATGAGCTCGTCCCTGCTTCTCCAGCAGTGTCCTGCATGTCTGGTTCGTCTAACTTGGAGAGTTTTCGTGATGGGAGGCAAGTGGTCGTATAGTTGGTGCCTTGTGGGGTGTGGCCGCCAGGACTTGTTCAATATTGTACGTAAAATTCTTGTGTAATTGCCGTCAAGCTTCTTGTCCAGCCGTTTAGTTAGCGTCCAAGTAGTGCATCCATATAGCAGTATCGATACGACAGCTGCCTGGAAGAAACTGCGTTTCATTTTATCGGTCAGGTCTGATTTCCATATCATTGAAAGCCTATCGATAGCTGTCCATGCCTTCGAAAGCCGTGTGTCGATGTTTTTTTCGGTTGATGAGACACTGCTTCCGAGGTAGGTGAATTTGTCAACCAGTTTCAGAGGGGTTCCGTCAAGTGTGGAGATGTCGCCAGTTTGATTATAGCAGATATATTCCGTTCTGTGGGCATTAACATGGAGGCCAATGCCTGCGGTGGCTCGTTCCAAACTCTGCTGTAGTGTTTCGGCTTGGTTGGGTGTATTTGCCAGTATCGCTATGTCATCGGCGTAGTCGGTGTCGGTAATTGTTTTGCGGGTGAGTCAAATGTTTTGCACTGTTTTGGTACGTTCTAGTTTTCATTGTGTATATCACGTGACAAAAGTGTTGTGTACTCACAACCATAATTATATCAATAACAAAAGCTCATTTAAAAATGCAAATAAAGGGAAATACAAAACACGGGTACGAACCGTTTATTAATTTCTGACTTCGGTTCTTCGACACGAGGAGAGAGACACAATTCTTAAAACTCTTTCGTATCATTCTATGCTAACAACACCCCCAAACGTTCGGCACATCTCGCGGAGTTTTAGATCTTAATTCATCTTCGCTGGTCGGGACCCGAAAAACTTAACCGCTGCCGCAACGGTAGAAACTCAACTCTATGGCAGAGAACTCCATTCTCTGTCCCAATGGCAGAAGCTCAATTCTCTGCCTGCATGGTCCACAGTAAACTCCCAACTGACACTTTTTCAAAATTTTCAAATTCTTAGGACCATCACTTCCGGGTATGACGTCATTCACACTCCAGCCACGTTTCCTATCTGGTGTTTATTATGACAATCATTATTGTCATATCCTTTGCGCACGAGCGTATATTGTACCCAGTGTCTCTGCATCTGAACTAAGAGCCGAATAGTTCAAAGCCCAACCAAACTGAATGATAAAATATAATTAAAGAAAAATGATTGATAAAAAAAAATCATTCTGTAATTATATAACAAAAGCAGTTCAAGCCGTGGTAGGTATCTGGAGTTGTTAGTAGTAATATGCTTGTTAGTAACCTGACGCGTAGTACATTTCTTCACTTGGTGAATGTTTTGAAAACCGCACAGATAATTGTACAACGTAGACTAATTCGGGAACATGGGCTTTTCGAATTCCAACGCTGCTGTAACTTCGTTGAAGTAACCAAAATATTTATTGTATGAAAGTGGAATGTGCAGTTAATTACAATACAATAAACCAGATGGTTGAAGAAATTTCGCTCAGGATGCAAAAACCTTAACACGATCAGGCCAGGTGAGGTAGACCTAAAACTGTGGATTCCGAGGATCCTATTTACCCAACCTCTCCGCTAGGGCAGGATATAACACAAGGTCAATTTGTAAGCGGAGTTTATCAGGTTTGAATTCAGAGTTTTTCTTCTCCTAGACTAGTTGCCTCATCAAAGCTGAAGAACTCAGTCTGTCCTACTATTTACCCATAGCTGGAGGGAGAATGATTGGATTAATACCTTTCGCAAGGGTATTAGTGCTATGTGAAATGCAATCAGTCTAGTCCAGGATTTGAACTCATGTCGCCGTGTCCATTTCCAACGACGATAACCATTACACCACAGGCACCTCCAGGTGAGGTAGACCTAAAACCGTGGATTCCGAGGATGTTCTCCATACCATAGAGACAAATCTGGTGAGTAGCACTCAGAGAGTATCAGGTAAGCTCGGCATCTAACAGTCCAGTGTTGTTTGTCACCCTAAAAATCTTAGCAAAAGCATCTTGAATAGCCAAATTGTGCTTCGCGTTACCAAAATATTGCGAAACTTTTGACTCACCTTCTGTTGGGGTGTCCCCTATACATGGACTCATCCTCATGTGATATATACCAATTGAGCTCTCTTCTGCGCAGTTGCGGTTTTTGTTCAGTCTTAGACTCAGTCTCGGTTCTGTCTCAGTTGAGTCTCAAAGAGCCGTTACAAGGAGCTGTAATATTTCTGATTGTTAAGCTTGGGAGGGTTTTCTCCCAGCTATCGTTGTGTATGTATTATTTCCCTTCAATATATTTCTTATCACTTATTTCTATGTCGTGTCATCATTTGAACTTCCCCTTGACCATAACACCTTCGTTTATACATAAAGAAAGATTATATTGTATAGAATTAATAGCATATTGAATTCACTGTAACATGGATTGTAAAGGTTAAAACTTCTTACGCAACTGGATTTAATCAAAATAATTATCGAAGGTATATCAGTTTCTGTTGCAGCTTCACCAATTTAGATACGAATGGAAGTTTTCAAATTTCTGTGTGGGAAAAAATTACAGAGAAACTATAAATCTGTAAAAATTTGAACTGCTGTGAGATTTTAGCTTTTTACAGCTTATGTTTGTTTGGTTGGTTGGTTTTTAGAGCATATCAAACTTTGTAGGTTATTCTATTTAAAAAAAAAGTTCTATTTCACACAATTCAGTAGAGCATAAGTACACAGTTTAGTTCAATTTAAAAACTGTTATATTTCAAACAATTCTATTTTGCCTAAGTACACAGTTTAGTTCTATTTAAAAAAAACAGTTCTATTTCAAATAATTTAGTTAAGTATAAGTTCCCAGTTTAATTTCCAAAAACAGTTCTGTTTTAAACAATTCGCTTTAGCAGAAGAAACAGTTCTATTTCAAACAATTCAGCTTAGTATATGTATAGTTTTTTTTTACACGCAGTTAAATGTCAAAACAGTTTTATTTCAAACCTATCAGTTTAGCATAAGTACACCGTCTAAATGTCAACACAGTTCTATTTCGAGCAATTAAGTTTAGCATAAGTACTCAGTGTAGTTCTATTTGACCCATAGATAGGACCCTATCAGGTGCTACCACTCCGAGCCTGAGTGTACCTGTGAGCGATGGCAATGAAGGAGTACTCCCTATTTTCCAAAGCGCCTGCATTGCTGGAACCTCACCATCAAATTGTTTAGTGTCATATCCAGGACACTCGTTGGGGAGGGCCCTATGCCTCAGCAGAGGTGCAGTCGACGGAGCAATCCAGATCTTGAGACAAAAGAATTAGCTAATTCACTTAAAGTTTTACCCAAGTCAGTATGTCAAATGAATATTATGGTGTTGAATATTTATTTTTCAATGTTCGGTTTATTTACTGCCAGTTTTCTAGGACGCATATTCAGCTTTGGAATTGTATTTCTAAAAGAAATTTAACTTGAATTGTCTCAGTTAAATTTCAAATAGGGAAATTTAAAGTACCTAGCCCCTTACCTATTTTGTTGTTCAGCAGCAGTCCTTCTTTTATCTATGTTTGAGTAAGGATGACAGAAAAGAAAAAAAAATTAAAATATTGACGTTGATGATAAGTAAATAATCTATCTATCAATCTATCTATCTTTCTTGTGCAATTGACTGGAGCGATAGAATATTCCGACTGCTTCTCTGCAGAGGGGTAAGACCCCCCACCACCAACGAATGTCCTGATATGACACGACAAAAACTGATGGACAGGTTCCAAAAATGCTGGGGCTTTGGGGAATGCGGGGTACCCCTTCATTGCAATCGCTCCCAGGTCCACACTCTCCTGGTGTTTTAGCACCTGACAGGGTCCTATCTCTGGAACAAATAAAACTGAACTGTTTACTTTTGCTAAATTGCGTTCTCTGAAATAGAACTGTTTTTGATATTTAAACTGAGTACTTATGATAAACTGAATTGTTGAAAGTATAACTGTTTCTTCGGCTATACTGAATTGTTTGAAATAGAACTGTTTTAACCATGAAACTGTGTACTTATGCTAAACTGAATTGCTTTCATAGAACTGTTTTGAGATTTAACTGTGTAAACAAAAATCTTTACTGGTGCTAAACTGAATTGTTTGAAGTTTAATTCAGCGTTAAATGACCCGAAAAGGGTTGATACGCCGTAAAACCAACCAACCAACCAACCCACCCTCTCTCTCTCTCTCTCTCTCTCTCTCTCTCTATATATATATATATATATATATATATATATATATATTATTGTCAGTCATTCTTTTATCATTTTCTTCACAGAATTTTTATAAAAAGTCTCTCAGCACAATTTTCCTGATGTGTAAGTTTGACTATGTCAGAAAATTAGTTTCGTCGTCTTTACAAAAGATGCTCACAAATATTTTTTCAAAAAATACATTTCTGTTTTATGTTTGTTTGTTTAAGAATTTCCAAACGAAATAAAATCGATATACTTACACTGCCGATAAAATTCTTTTGATCTCAGCGAAACAAGCAAGAGTGAAAACATCAATCAATCAATCAATCTATATATATACATATATATATACAAGATTACGTGTATATATTCGTGAATGTATACGAACACACGCACACATATTCATATACATATTTATATATCATCATCATCATCATCATCATAATCAGTTGTCAACCGAGGCTGTAGAATATACCGACTACATCTCTCCACCTGCAAGTGTCCTGGATTTGTCGCTGCCTCCCACCAGACAGGACTTGACACAAGGTCAAAAACCCGAAGGCCGATTAAAGTGGGGATAAAGGGGAGGGGAAGGTCGGGGACGAGCCAAGACTCGAACCCTGCTGGTCTGTGCTGCTCATCGACCCACTGAGTTCAATGTGGCTCTAATGAGGCAAACAGTTTCACGAATCCAAATTTAGATCCGGGTACGTATGCCGGGTTATAGCTTAAACTAGACAGCGATATAGTGCTATACATAGGGGACAAAGGTTGCAGCTCGCCCACCCGAAGGTTGACCAACCGAAGTTGGGGGCCTTTCGGCCTCGAATCTGCCATTGTTTGATACCCCATCCGACACGAATGCCAGACGGCCGAGCAAAAGCCAGGCGAAGCTCAACTCAGGGTAGCTCTGGGGAATATGGAGTACCCCCTCATTGCCATTGTTCCACCCTGACGAGGAGAACTATCACCAGTTAGGATCAAATAGAAACGTTTGATATTAAAACTGTGTACAAACAAATGACCTATGTGAAATTGAATTGTTAGAAATAGAACTGTTTGATCATTTAACTATGTAAACTTATGATTGGTACATTGAATGGTTAGTTGGTTTCTTTGTTTAATGGCATATCAACTTTTGTAGGTTATTTAATGCCGAAGCCATTCTCCCTAGAAGAACAGTAGTGTTACTATTTAACCCATAGCTGGGAAGATAAGGGGATTCATACCTTTCCCAAGGGTATTTGTCCGAAAGTGAACGTAATAGCGCGACTGGAGTACGAACTCGCGTACTACGATTCCGCAGTCCATCACTTTGACCATGACACCACGAGGACACCCCCCGAATGGTTAGTGATATATTGCAACACTCGGAACTATTTAACTGTGTGCAAACAAATGATAAATTAGTAAATATAGATATTCGTGTTCGATGGAAATACTTGAAACAATTTTATTGTGTTCAAAAGAATAAGCTCTGACTCGTTTAAAATTATAACGAGTTAACAAATTATTTGATATATGTATAAACAGGATTTGGCATTAAAGAATCATTGATCTACCATAAAACCCAACCAAACCAAATATCATCATCATCATCATCATGGAGTCAATTTCACAACCCGGATTTCCCTGATTCTTTCTCGCCAGCTATCCTTATATTCCATCTCTCCTCCTAGTTCCTGAAGCCTGCATAAACATTGTCTACTTATCTACTAAGAGTCTCTTTCCTATCAAGGAATATATTACAAATATATTCATGTATACATATACTGACATATCTATACATATGTGGTGCTTTCTATAAGTTTCCAGACATTTTGTACAGAAATTTAGAATTGTCGTAGACTCTTGAAAATTCAGTATGTTATTGCTATACATCTTATGAGATGACTGACCAATTTTTATGATTTCAGGTTCAAATGAACAGCTACAGCAGGACAATTGAGGAGATGAAAGAGCCTGAGACGAAGGTCACTGACATGCTAACACAAGATGACTTCCATGGGGCCTTCCAGGAGTTGTCGGAACGGTACAACAGATGCATTGCAGCCGGAGGAGATTACATCGAAGGGTACTAGTGTTTCATGTGTTTACTATCAATAAAAGAGCACATACGAAACTGATTTAATGATCCTCGTACATATTGTGATATAATTAAGGATGATTTTTTTTAATTCAATCATTTTTCATTAATTATATTTTATCATTCAGTTTGGTTGGGCCTTGAACTATTTGGGTTAAGAGTTCAGGTGCATAGCCATTGGTTACAGTTTACGTGGCTAACGTCATGCCCTGAAGAGATGATCCTGAGAATTTGAAGATTTTGAAAAAGAGTCAGTTAGGGAGTTGACATTGGACTATGCAGGCAGAAAATTGAATCTCTGCCATTGGGGTATAGAGAATTGAGTTCTCTACCGTTGAGGTATGTAGTTGGGGTTTTGCAGATCTCTACCAACGCGATCTTTAAACACTACAAGATGCACAGCACGTCTGTGGGTTCATATAGTATGGTTAGCATAGTAAGAATTCTGTCTCTCTCCTTGTGTCGATGAATTGAATTCAGAATTAATAAAACCGTTCGTACCTGAACAACGGAGAGTAAGATTGTTAGCATCGTAAGATTTCTGTCTCTCTCCTCGTGTCGAAGAACCGAGGTCAGAAGTAAATAAAACCGTTCGTACCTGAACAACGGAGAGTAAGATGGTTAGCATAGTAAGAATTGTGTCTCTCTCCTCGTGTCGAAGAACCGAGGCCAGAATTAATAAAACGGTTCGTACCTGAATAACGGAGAGTAAGATGGTTAGCATAGTAAGAATTGTGTCTCTCTCCTCGTGTCGAAGAACCGAGGCCAGAATTAATAAAACGGTTCGTACCTGAATAACGGAGAGTAAGATGGTTAGCATAGTAAGAATTGTGTCTCTCTCCTCGTGTCGAAGAACCGAGGCCAGAAGTAAATAAAACCGTTCGTTCCTGAATAACGGAGAGTTTGCCTGTGTATTTGTATTATGTGGTTGGCATACATATACGCGTATTATACAACAATATTTCAATACAATTTCTTTTACCCTCACATTATCCCAGATTACTGAGAGAGATGTTAATATACGCCTAGTGAAGGTATTGAGTGTTATCGATTTCTTCCAAGCTCTGGCCGTGTCAGTGCTACTGTATGGATGCACCTCATGGACGCTAACAAAACGCGCTAAGAAAAAAGCTTAAACGAAACTACAAAAGAATGTTACGAGCAATTTTGAACAAATCCGAGAAGTAACACCCGACAAAACAGCATCTGTATGGCTACTTACCTCCCATCTCAAAAGCAATCCAAGTAAGACAAACAAAACGTGTGGGAGTAGTTGGGGGTGAAGCAAAGATGAAATTATTAGTGATGTTTTTCTAGGGACCCCTGCACATGGATGTGCCAGTGTTCGTCGATCCGAAAAAAATTATTTACATCACAGGATGTAGTTTGGACGACCTATCGAGAGCAATGGATGATTGGGACGGATATATATATATATATATATATATATATATAGAGAGAGAGAGAGATAGTCAGGAAAATCTTTTCCGTCAGTATGACTAGATGATGATTAATATATATATATATATATATATGGAGAAATTGTGGATTTTGCAAATCTGACGAGATGAAGAAAAAAATAGAAAAGTGGATAGACTAAACACTGACAATGGATTTCAATTGATATTTCGTCTTTATTTCAATATTTTTTCAGAATGACTTGGTTTTTCTAAAGTTCTACTTCAAGTCTATTGATGAAATCTGATACCCTTGATGGTGACTGTGGTATCTCCTCTATCTACATAAGCCAAGACCCTGTTTATTCCATGAACGAATTACAGTCCCAGCCAACTACCTCTCATGGCCGCCACTCTGATATATATATATTTCTCCCTCTCCGTCTTCTCTGTTTCATCTTCTATTTTTCCCTTTCTTTTTTTTTCTGTCTCTCTTTCTTATGACATCTCCCTTCTTTTATTTCATTTTTAATCAATGTATTTCCTCCCAAGCTGAACTTAAGAAAAACCCCGTCATCCTGAAATCTTGAAATAAAGACGAAATATCATTTACAATCCGTTGTCAATGCACTTTTTCATTTATTTTTCTTCATATATCCATTATACGGTTTGCTATATCCAGAAATAAAGCGTGCTCAGTATTCGTTATAGACACACAACCAGTGTCACTTTGTCGTTACCGTGTAAACGCAATTCACACACACACACACACACACACACACACATATATATATATATATATATATATATATATATATATATATATGAAAGCTTGTAGCTATGAAAAATACAAGACCTTCTGATATATATATATATATATATATATAACTTGTCTCGTGTTAATATTGTCAGCATCAAAAATGCTAGATGAAGAATTTACTGCGTTTAGACAGCTGTCGACCATTTGACTAAAAACGAGTTATGTATTTTCATATTCAGCTAAACATTTATTTCTTTTTGTGTTTGTGATGTTTTGTCTTTTGAACAATCTCGGCTTTCAGAAACGATAACAATCATCTTGTATAAACAAACATATGTATGACTTATGGACATTAAAAGATAATGAAAAGAGAAACTTGTGAAAAAATGCCTTGCTTGTTTTTCACTCCAAATATATTTATCTATATATCGCAGCAAGCAGGTTTCTACAGCTGGACAGAATGTAGAAATCGTATGCATACAGAAACATATATATAGGCAAAAAAGAGAAGAAATGAAATATCATAATCTCAGTGATGTAGGGATGTTTGTTTCGGCATCTGCATGAAAAAACTCCACCAGTTCCGCTATAGGAAGGTTAGGGATGCTTCTCAGTTTTTGCCCCTTAAAATAATTCATTTTTTTAAACTGGTCAGTATATAGTCTTCATGTCCAAATAATTTGAAATGCCAAAAAATTTTACAAAATTTTATGCTGTTTTCTTTGTTAAATCCGTGCTGGCGGCATGACATGATGAGGATGAGGATGATGAAAATAATTCAATACTATCGAGAGAATCCTAACAATGAATCGTGTTTGCTTCATTTAAAGACGACCACTGCAAAATAATCGTCTCTTGCAACAGTTCCACCAATTCCAGTGATTTAATGGACATCATCATCTTCTATAACAAGTTATCTTCCCTTGTCTGACATACTCTCAAACAAAACATTCTGATTATACGTGTAGATAACGAATGCTTGAATAGGCAAAGATGCAAGAAATAGATTCTACTTTAACAAAAAGAAACTGTAATAATCAAACAGAAATTTCTCTCGGGGGCAGGCTTGTATGTCTAAGCACTAAATAAATCGCACTTTGAACTTTGTCGGGTGTTTTTCTTTTGAAGAAGTATCTTCCGATCACAGAATCATCCCGGCGCAGGTTCATCTGCGTCCCCGCAGAAACGAGAAACAAACAGGTAACAAAAGGACTGATCCACACTCACAAAAAGGGATATTAGAAATCATTATACTGTAACAGCAAAAATCAAGTTTGATACTCTTCCGGCGATATCTGAAATATACACTCTAACAAAATAAACAGACATATATATTTGCAGGTTCAATCCTGACTGCAGGCGAGCAACAATACAGGAATACTTAACTCTTGTACCCGGTTATGGCTAACGGAATCAGAACAGGTGACCCCCATGGATTCAATAAAGGACGTAGTTCGAAGTTCCGTGAAGGTTCCCGAGTTCGACAAACACCTGAAGAAAGCCGGAGGAAATATCGACCGAAACGTTGTGGAAATAACAATAAAGATGAAGACAATAGTCTGAAAATTCTTAATGATAAAAATCTAAATGACAAATATGAAAACTTTGTTACCTCCCACTTAGAAACAGTAGCCGAGTGAATAGCGACCAAAACCAAAATCAATTATAGTGTTTCATGGGATTTAATAGTAGTTAAAGAAAAACGAGAAAAGATTTTAAAAAATCTTACTTAATAAAAGAAATTTAACATACACCGATATACAAAAACTTAAGAAAGTCCAACGACAACTAATTAGACATATAAAAAAGAATAACAAGAATATATTCATGACAAATCAATAAAATAAGAAACTTGGTAGAAGATATACAATCACAAACAGTATTGCAGTAAATGAAATAAGCTGAAAGGAAAGCATCTCAAAAGCAAACTAAAATCTGTCAACCTAGAGGAAAGACATCAGAAGTGTAAAGAACATTTTAATTATCCATTCGGAAATCCTCATGGAATCCCAGAAAATCCTATTTAAAATGATTCACAACCAAAAAGACATCAAAATAGGAGTGGTGGTGAAGAAAGAACCTGATCTATAACTTAATAAATTTGAAACATTGGAGGAGTACGTGCAAAAAATCCCGAAACAACTTTCTTGTTCGTAGATTTATCGAAGGTATTTGATTCCATACAGGGAGGAAAGATAGAACAAATAATACAAGCGTATAGTCTTCTCTGTTCATTGGGATACTTATTAGAGTGTTTGCCAATTGCCCGAGAGACCGGGGTTCAGTCCTAGGTCGAGTCATACCAAAAACTCAAAAAAATGATACTTGATGCCTCCGTATTCAACACTCAGGTATGGTTCAAAGGTAAGTGGAGCAATCCAGGGAAAAGAGTAGCGCTCTCCCTTACACCCCCGATAAAGTACTAATTGAAAATGGAACCTTTAATGGTTACTCTTGACTACGGTCACCCAACTATAACTGTAGTCTTCCCAAAGAAATTGTTACTGCTATGATGATGTTTTACTAAAACCCGAATTCAATGGTTCGCTTACAGACATCTAAGTCATTGTTAGAGGAGTCTTGCAAGGAGATAACACCATACAAATTTATAATCTGCTTAGGCTACGTACACCGTACATCAACAGAACAAATAAAATGATTTCACATTAAAAATGTTTAAAAGCAGACGATATCCCGCGGAAACTATAACAGATGCAGATGTTCCATGCATTTCTCGGAAATACTCCTGCCCAATCCTGTTTCACGGAATGAAGCAAGCAACACAAATCATTGACCTTTACGTGAACGCGAATAAAACAGATTTCATGTAAAATAAATAAAAAGGAGGCTTCTTCAATCTAAGCGACAAGCTTCTGAAATTAGTAGACCGTTTTACAGACGTCGGCAACTGTATCTCACATACAGAAAGCCCAGTCGGCTGGGGCCGTAGAATATACCGACTGCATTTCTGCAAAAGACCCCCTTCATCGAGTGTCCTGAGTGTGACACTAAATAATCTGATTGTGAGGGGCCAGTAATGCTGGAGCTTTGGGGAATGCAGAGTATCCCTTCATTGGTCTAGTGTGGGCCGGAGTCGTAGCACCTGATCGGGTCCAATCTGTGGGTCGAATGAACTGTTTGAGATTTAACCTCCAAAAACAAATGACATGATAAATTGGATTGTTTGAAATAGAACTGTTTGATCATTTAACTGTAAACAAATGCCTGCTGTTTATTTGAATTGTTTGCTATACATAGGAATACGTGCAACCATTTAACTTTGACTTATGATAAATTGAATTGGTAGAAATAGAACCGTTTGATCATTTAACTGTGTGTATCTACAAAATGTTTACAAATCATTTATCTAATACATATATGTAAAAACAGGATTTGACTTTAAATAACCAACGATAGTTGATATGTCTGAAACGAAACGAAACCAAACCTTATCTATGGAAAACAATGTCAGTATACGCATATGGAAGTCGTGGACTGTTACGGACAGGTTATCGATCATATGCAAATCAGATCTCTCTGAGATAATAAGACAGAATTTCTTACAAGCTGTACGAGGATCATTAAATAAGTTTCCAGACTTTTTTCGTATGGGCACTTTTTTTGAGAGTACACACATGAAACTCTAGTCCCCTTCGAAGTAATCTCCTCCAGCTGCAATACACTTGTTGTACCGTTCCAACAACTTCTGGAAGGCCCCAGGGAAGTCCTCTTGTGTGAGTGTGTCAATGACCTTCGTCACAGCCTCTTTTATCTCCTCAATTGTCTCATAACGACAGCATCTGAGCTTAGGGAATAACCAAAAGTCACGGGGAGCAATGTTTGGACTATAGGGAGGCTGAGGAACTGTCTTGATACCTATCTTGGTCAAATAGTCTGTGACACGGATGCAGTTGTGGACTGGTATATTGTCCTGGTTGAAATGCCACTGACCCGATTTGAAGAGTGCTGACCTCTTTAGACGGAATCTCTTTCTGAACTCCCTTAAAACCTCAACATAGTAACCCTAACCCTAACCCTTTGGCCAATCAACTCTGGTGTATTGACTTTCTTACTCCTCCCAGACCTCTCATTACCCCTCACAGACTCCCTGGCTTCCTTGAATCTCTTATGCCACTCAAAAACTGATGCTCGAATCATGCAAGATGGTCGAAAAGCAATGTGAAGTATTCCATACGTTTCTGTGGCATTTTTTTCCAAGTTTAAAACAGAATTTTATTGCATATCGTTCTTCTAAAGTCCAGATTGCATTTTTGAACTTCACCAGCTATGACAAACAGTCTTTAGTAGGGTGTATTCCAATTGCTGCTGTAGCTATTTATTTGAACCAGAAATCATAAAAATTGGTCAGTCGTCTCATAAGATGTATAGCAATAACATACTGAATTTTCAAAAATCTACGACAATTTAAAATGCCTGTAGAAAAAAGGTCTGGAAACTTATTGAATTATCATTTCTATTTTATAGCTACACCACCTGATTGGTTGTTTGGTTGTTGTTTTTTTACGGCGTATCAACCGTTTTCGGGTCATTTAATGCCGAATCAAGTCATTTTGATGAAAGTTTGTTTTAAGGTCTTTGTATCTTCAAATATCTATTCATAGTGTACAAATATCTATTCATAGTGTACAGTAGTTTTCAGATACTGATTTGTTTTTATATACTTTGCTATTGTTTCTGTTGTTTTTTTTTTTTTTTTTTTTTTGTTAGGTCTTTAAATTTTTCCATATAAGCCCATTACTTTCAGGAAGGACATTATAGCGTCCACTTTTGTTTTTTAAATAGTTCTTTCATACAGCTTGCGTTGTAAAATCTTTCTCTTGTATGGTGGGGGGGCGCAGATAAATACATTCAATGAGAATGTTTTATTGTGTACGCAGTCTGGCTGCACCAACCGGACGAAATGCGTGGAGAAAAATCTTCATGGGAACTAACCTTACTTACTTCCAATCTCACAAACCATCTAAATGAGACAAAAAAACCATCCTGGACACAGTTTGAGAATCATGAACTCCTTAACCTGGACATACCAAAAAAAAAAAAAACAACTTATCTGATCTTTGAAGACTTTGAATGCCGTTCATAGGACTTACAAAGAGCGATGGCTGATAGGGATGGATGGCGAGAGAGAGAGAGAGAGAGAGAGAGAGAGAGAGAGTCAAGTGCAACCAGTTTCACTTGATGATGATAATTAGGATGATCTATCTCTCTATTTATTTTGGACGAGTAAAGGGTCCGGATGAAAGACACGAACACGGGTTTAAGTGGAACAAAGTATATTAACGAAAGTATAATACAACATAGATAAAAAGGTGTTGAACGTCAGTCTGACTGCCAAAGTATTAAGCTGGAATAAACTTCACCTTTATTTCTTTGTAAGTACAAAGAAGGCACGAGGCCTTAAGGTTTTTGGGGAGGGGAAGGGAGCGGTCCTGCTTTTCTTTATATTCTAAAGGGACCTAGCTAGCCTCATTCGCCGACCCATTCAACTGTACAATATATAACCATTCATCCTTGATCATGCGCGCAGCAGTTACCAAAATACCGCATTTGCTCTATGAAGAAAACCTACTTAAAACCCAAAAGTGGTATATGATTTTTATTTACAAAATATGGTTTATGTACAATGAAATGATGGGAATGGGAGAAAAAACCCCGAAAAATTATATATACAAGAGAAACAAAGAAAAATTCCCCGTTTGGTTTCCCTCCCATCCCCCCGTCTATAAAATTGGAGGCCGACTGTTTTCCGGGTCGAAAGAAACCGGAAACAAGCCGGACCTGCCCTAGGTGGGGCGGGAATACTAATCTACTGAGATAAAAGAAATAAAGGGTCGGGTGCGGTATGGGTCGATAGAAGTAGGTAATATGATTTTTTATAAATGAATGTTCAAGATCTTCAATAAAAGCGGGCTGGAATTCAGGTTGGGGTACAAAAATAATAGGGAGGGGGAAGATCTTGAGAAACTAACGACTAGATGATGGGGACAATGACTCACAACATACTGCTAACTAGGTTACAAGGGAAAAACAATTCTACTTACCAGGGATGGGGTCCCTAAGGACCCGTACCGTAGACGCCATGGGCCGGCAGAGGAGGGAAGGATGACTCCAACATTGCCCCCTTTCGTACGACCAGGCTCGCTGCAGTCATCCACCTTTTGCTGAATGTTATGCGATCCAAGCGTTTTCTATCGCATCTGATTTTGACCCTCAGCTGATGCCGAAAATACAAAACCAGATCACGATGAGAAAAGTTTGCATCGTCATACAATCCCTTGTTTCGCGTCGTCCAAATCACCATTCGGGCTACAGCTAGGATTGCGAGAAACACCACACGCTTCTCACCGTGAAACGGAGGAAGAACGTTGTCTACGACGTAACCAACGTCGAGCAGCACGAGCTGTTTGGGTTCGATGCGAGCCGTCCACTCCCCGACGTGATCCCAAAACGGGCGGACTCGCTCGCAGTAGTAGAAGGCGTGCTCAGCCGTTTCTTCCAAGCCACTGCTGCAGCGAGGGCAATCAGGCATGTCTGCCAGGCCCGCTCTGAAGTTCAAGCCGCGAAGGGATAACGCATTCCGAACAAGTCGCCAGGTGAGCGAGAACTCGGAGTTGTTCAAGAAGCTCGATCCTGGCGCCCAATTCCAGTGAGAGCGGATCTCCTCTGCCGTCCAGCCGCGCCGCTCGCTGAGAGGATCAGAAGCGGAACCCACCACTAATTCCCGATACAGCTCCTTCCGAGGCCATAAAAGGTCACTGGACCCAAGAAGGTTACGAAGGGCCTTTCGGCACTCGCGGACAAACAGTGCTTCGCCCAAAGGCCTACGTCGACCTTCAGCCTTTGGGTCTGACTTGAGGCGAGGAAAATCCGACTCGCCTTTCGTCTCCACACTGAGTCCCCCGTCAAGACACGGCCCAGATATGCAAGTCTTTCAGCAAGCCAGTGGCTCTCCAGATCAGGCATACCCAGACCCCCGTTGCGTGTACGTTGGATACAGACCTGTCTACGGACCATCGGCCTTGCACCTCCCCAGACAAGTCTGGAGAGGGATCGTTGCAGTGCCAACCGATGTGCCTTAGGCAGAGGGAGTACAGCTAATCGGTAAAGGATCAAGGGGAAGACGTACACGGCGCACGCCTCCGCCCTGCCCTTTAAGGACAACCTCCTTGAAAGCCAGATTCCCACCTGAGCATTCACCTTAGCATGTACTTCCGACCAATTTCGCTCCAGTTGGAGGTCGGGCCCAAACCACACCCCGAGGATGCGGATGGGTCCGTCACTCCAGCGGAAGGGCCCTGGAAGAGTATTGCTACCCCTCTAAGCACCAAGCCGCAAACCTTCGCTTTTGTCAAAATTGACCTTGGCCTCTGCAATCCGCTCATACTCGACAACCGCCTCTTTCACAGCCTCTATATCTCGGAGGCGGGATACGAAAACTGTGACGTCATCAGCGAACGCGGAAACCCTAGCCGCAAGGCGGCCAACGAATGGGATACCGCGCAGTGCCTGACTTGTCCCCTCATCCCTAAGCCTGCGCAGGAGGGGCTCCAACGCGAGGACATAGAGAAGAGGAGACAGGGGGCAGCCCTGCCGGACCGATCGCTCGATCGCGATCACCCCCGAACGCCTTCCGTTCACCTGCACCACTGCCTGAGGGTTGTGGTACATCATGCTAATCCATCTGCGGAACTCCGGTTTGAATCCGGCAGTCTCCAAAACAGACGCCAAGAACCGATGGTCTACCCTATCGAAGGCCTTGGACTGATCTAAACTGATCAGCGCGGATTCGGTGTCGTCTTTTATCCCCTCTAGGACCTCGCGAATCAAGTGCAGGTTGTCCTGGATCGATCTTCCCTTCACAGCAAAGGTCTGTTCGGGGCCGATCAGATCACTAATGACAAGCTGTAAACGATTCGCTAAGACCCGGGCCAAAATCTTTAACTCTGTGTTAAGCAGAGTTATGGGCCTGTAATCGTCTAAACCCTCCCAAACATGCCTGCCACCTTTCTTCAGCAATGCGATCACGCCCTTGGTAACGCTACCAGGGATGGCTCCCTGGGCGAACCAATGGTTGAACATATCCGTCAGAATAGGCACAAACATGTGCGACATCCTCAAGTACACTTCGTACGGCAAACCATCTAGTCCCGGCGACTTGTTGAGGCCGACCTGCTTCAACGCATCACGGACTTCGCATTCAGTAACCACACCCTCGCAGCTAGCCGCTTCAGCCGCCCCAAGACGGGGGAAGTCGGCCAGATAGCTACGAAACTCCCGGAGCGGGAGATCAGTGCAGCGGGCAAAGCGATCCCGAAAGTGCGCCCGAAAGGCGTCACGTATCTCACGACCTGATCGCAGCAGACGCCCGTCCGGGGTCTTGACAGATGCGATGTACCGATCGGGGAACCTTCGCACTTCTTCTTCACGCGCAGTCGCGTTCGATTTCACAGCTTCGTTGAGAACTCTTTTTAGCCTAGATCTAACTACTGATCCCTTGTAGCGCTCGCTACTCTCACGCTCAAGGTCCCTCCTAGCTAGCTCTACACCTAGGGAGTCCCCCCCAGCCACCGCCCGGGAAAGTATATCATCTATAGATTTCGCCTCCGCGGTCCTATCTAAGTTGAGCTTTCGACCGTACTTGGTGGCGAAATCTCTAATTCTATGCTTAAGAGAAACCCACCACCTATTCCCGGTAACCGCCCCCACTAACGCCCGCTGAATTAGGGATTCCAGCCGGTCCAGGAAGTCCCGTATCTCCAGTAAGGAGGTATTGAACTTCCAGTAGCCGGCTAGACTAGGTCTATTAACTAACCGCAGACTGACTCTAATGAGTTTATGGTCAGTCCACGCTATCAAGTGGAACGTGGGACAACTAACAAAATCAATGTCAGCTCTTCTCACTAACACTCTGTCCAAGTAGGAACCTACTTTGGCAGACGGCGAGCTATCAAGCCACGTCCACATCTCCCGCCCTGGGTGATCAAGACGAAACCTGTCGACGAGACCGTGACGAGTCACGAAGCCGACAAGGCTGCTCTCACACCTTCCCGCACTACTAGCTCCCCGACCGACCTTATCTATCTTGGGATCAAGGATCGCATTCCAATCACCCATTAAGACTAGCCGCTTCGTATCGTCCAGGAACGACGCCAACCGACGAAAAAAGGAAACCCTCTCCGCAGCGATATTGGGCGCATAAACCGCAACCAGACGAAACTTGAAACTTTTCACGGCAACATCGGCCACAACCAGCCGGCCCCCGTCACCTGCAAAAACAACGTCAACATCAGCATCAAGGCTGCGTCCAACTAGCAAAGAGACCCCAGCGCTGATGCGGCTGCCGTATGCTGAGAAAACGTTAATGTCGTTTTCCAGCACCCGACAGTCGGCATCGCAAGTGAAGTGGGTCTCCTGCACTGCAGCAACATCTACGCAGAGGTTCTTGAGTTCACCAAGCAAGCGCGCACACTTGCTTGAATCCCTCAGTCCCCTCACATTCAAACTGGCAATGTTTAAAGACATCAATCCCACTTACCTTAGTCAGTGTCGACTATGGGCCGGAAATCCCCAGGGGTGAGGATGCCAACGGCCTGTCTCAGAGAGCCGGTGCCGAGCTCAGTGTTTACTCGGCCATCCCTAGACACTCCGCCGACATCCAGCGGGAACCGTACTTTTAGCGCTGTATAGAAAGGGGTGAACTAAAATAGGGACCCTCCCTGAGCAAAAAGGCAAACATATTTTCAAGGAAGGGTGCTCCAATTCCGCCAACTTTACACCCGTGTCGGTCTGGCAGACCGTATCCAAGAACTTCCATACGCCCTTGGTACGGTCACCAGCCGAACGGATGAAAGTGGTCACCATGGCTGCACCCTTAAAATTACATGGATTGTTCACTTTTTTTTTCCAATCTTTTCCAGTTGCAGTAACGGTTTTAACATGTTTTTAAGTTGATGGTCCGTTACTGCTTCTGCACCAACGGTGCATAAATGTTTGGCTTCGAGTTGCTGATTTTTTTCTGTATCGGCACTGTTTGCTGCCTCTTTTTCATGTTGGGATGATGTGGTCTGGGGGTTTGTTGGAATGGGAGTCCGTTCCGGAAAGAGTTCCGGGGAGGAGATCGGACTCAGGGATGGTAATGAGAGCGACCTGGCTATTTTTTGTGGGGATGGTCTTTCGAGCGATTGTGCTCTTCTTGTATGCACAATTTGATGTCTACGGACCTGGGGATGAAATGGGGGTGTTTCTGTTGGTGGGTGAGGTTGTGGTGATTGTGGTGGTGGTAATGGGGGTTGTAAATATTGTGGGGGTTGTGGCGACTGAGGGGGAGCATTCCGAGGAATGCAATGTTGAGGGGGGAACATTGGCGGAAGTGGTAGAGGAGGTGGTGGCGGAAGAGGAGCCATGAGTGGTGCTTGTATTGGAACTTGTTGGGGAAGAGGCTGCTTTTGGGGGTATGCATTTGAAGGCCCTTCTAATGGGTCATCGGTGCTGGAAGGTCCTGCACACACTTTTTTGGCAGCCCCCTCCCCGCTGTCTCGTCTCCTTTTCAGGTTCGTTTTTGTTTCCATACTTTCATGGTCCTCCTTGTTTTTTCTCCCCTTTTTCTTTTTTGCCAATGTGGGTGATCCTGGTGTTGTTGCTGTTGTCTTTGTTGTTGGGGTCTGTGGCCCTTTCTTCGTTGGCGTTGTTGCTTTTTCTTGTGTTGCTGCTGCTGGTTCCGGCGTTTTGGTTTGGTTTTGAGGTGGGGGTACCATTAGACTTTTTTCCCCTTGTTTGGGGGAACCCCTCCTCTTCCGTGTCACCTCGGACCAGCCCTCTTTGTCGTTTGTTTTGGGCTGGCCCTGACTCGGGTCCTGAACCTCGGCTGTCTTACTGCTGGTGGTGGTGGTGGTGGCTGTTGAAACTGTTGTAGTTGTTGCTGTCGCTGCTGCTGCCGCATTCTCAGGTTTCTCGGGGCAGAACTTCGAGATGTGGCCAATTTGTTTGCATGACCAACACCTCGGTCTCCACCCCTCCACCATCACTATCATCTGTATGTCCCCGCTGATTAGAATCTCGGGGATGGCTTTGAAGCCATCCCTCGTCAGGCACATCCGGAAGGCATAATCTCCGTAGGCTGTCCCGGCCGGGGATCTTAGGAGTTTATACCCCTCCACTTGGCCGTAAGAGCTTAAGTAGGCCGCAAACACCTCCCCAGTAAAGGAGGCCGGGACGTTGCAGATGGTGACGTTGAGCCTACGGGTGCCCCTATATTCCGGCTGCAGCCTGAAGCACCTGGTCATTATGTTATTGGCTGCCAGCTTCGCAGCCTGGTCTTCCGTAGGAAGGAGGACATCCCATGTCGCAAAACTCTTGCGACAGAAGTACTGGCATGGGATGCCCGCCTTCCTCAATAACTCTTCAAATGTCTCCTTCTTCAGCCCCACCAACCTTTTGGTTTTGAGATCCGAAACGACCAGCGAGAGGATCCTATGTGTTAATTTTTTTTCCAACTCAGGGATGGGCAGAATCTCGTTGCCTTTGAAGTACTTCGCGTACTTCTCCACCCTATCCCTTTCGTAGTCGGCAGGTCCCCTCTGCTGGCCCTTCCAAGGTGTGGGGCTCTTTTGGGCTGGCTGTATTGGAGTGTCTTGTGTGGCGTCCAGAAATGTTCTTTGCGAATCAGCGGGGACCGGCAGCGATGGCCAATTCGCGCCTATCAAACTCTCTTGTGAAGAATCTTGCGAGGATTTGGTTTTGTCAACGTCATTTTTTTGGGAGGTAGAACCCTCCATGACTGCAGTATAGTTTGCAGCCAGGAGGGTAAAACTAAAGCCCCCGCCTGTTGCAAGTATGGAGGAGGGGGGTTCTACTGTTCAACAAAAAAGTGAAAATTATAAAATTAGGCAACCCGCCGTAAAAAAAGATTTGAACTGGTAGATACCCCCGCTAAATTAAAAAAGAAAAACTCAAAATAAATCTAGTCCGACCACAGGAAAAATAAACGCCGGATAATTAAAGTAAGTGTCAAAAATTGTCACAAGTAACTACTTCTGAAATTCTTTTTCTAAAAAGTGTCACAAGTCACTACTTCTCGGGTAAGCTTGCAAAAAAATAAAGTCCGACGAAAAACAAGTCTTACCGAGATTACTAAGTTCTAACATGTAATACACGTATTCCAAGTTATAACACACGTAATAACGGCTAGGGAGAACTTCACCCCCGAGATGAATAATCTCCCGGTATTAATAGCAACAGGAAGAGTTCATTACAGTCTGCAGGTTGAGTACCATAACGCTATCTATCTATCTATCTATCTATCTATCTATTTATCTATCTATCTAATACCAACAGAGCCAGAAGTAATCTACCTAGGTTTCACCAAATGGATCATCAGGGTAACGCTAAAAACGATTGGGTCAAACAAGATTTTATTGATTAAGTGGCCGCCAGTAAGAATTTAAAAAAAATTCGAATCTCGTTCTACTTAGTGTATTAAGCACTCTTACGTTTAGTTTAAGGAATTCTGTGTATGTTTTTTTTTCTCTTTTGACTAGGCATTTCGGTGTAGGTTGATAATATTCAAGCAATAAGAATGTTTTTAGTCTTTTCTTTTTAATTGAATTTTTTTCACTTATGTGATATTACTTTTTATTTACAAATTGTATTCTCTGAGTTTTTATTTTTTTCACATCGTCAAAATTATAGAATAGGTATAAAAAAATATCTATCTATTTCATATTTAATATCTATGCAGGAGGCCTAAATAATGTACTGTTCATACTGAAAAGGAATGAAAATAAAATAATCATATATGTAGCCTTCAATAATTTAAACAAATCATCTTTGTAGATAGTCCAACGGTTCAACGTTTGAGCTTTCAAATGTCGAAATCGAAGACTGTAGATTCTATCGAATATATATATATATATATATATATATATATATATATATATATATATATATACTACTCTCATTAAAAGGGTTCAGCGAAAATAAGTAGTTTCCTGGTTTTCGTTGACTAAGGATATATCAACCTGCAAACCAGATTCTTAGAGAAAAATTGTACAGCTAATATTTAGACCAAACCTGGGGTGATAAGAGGGTTCATAACTTTCCCAGGGGTTTTAGTCCGAAAGTGAAAGTAAAAGCGTGAGTAGTGTTCGAACTCGCTCACTATAACGTCGCACCCAAGCATGTTAACCACCAAACAACCTTCCTGTCGTAATTTCAGTGACAAAGTTACACATATTTGTACTGTAAATAATCCTTCATTTACCCTTTTAGAGACACAACTTGACTGTATGTCACAGAGCAGGATCTTGTCAATAATTGGTTGTCCATCTAGTGGTAGGGGGAATACTGGAATTTCTTTTCTGCTAGAAGACCTCGGCCGCTTTTCAAAAATGATTGGTTTTGGCGGAGGAGGAATTACTGGTTTCATTGTGATTTTCTTTCCTCGCAGGTGGCCAATTTAAATAACTTGTTTGCCTGTCGATTCGAGCCAAGCTAATACAAATTCAAAGATGTATTTCGAATTATTGACCTTATTGACCTGTCGATTTCTCTCTCTCTCTCTCTCTCTCTCTCTCTGTCTGTCTCTCTCCTTTGATAGACCAACTGATACACTTCTATATCGATGTTCTGGTAATCATTCACAATCAAGAGACAGAGGCATGAAAAACGTTTGGATTCAACAAAGGATCAAAGATCAGTTGTTCGACCTCTTAACTCCCGTCTCAGAAACTATCCAGGTAAGCCAACCAAGTCATGCTGGGTGTTGTTAGATAAGCAGGGATGAGCTCATATGTGGAATTCTCCTGTAAACCCTCGCACAAGGTCAGAGTATAGTGGGCCGACCATATTCATCCGGTATGTACGGAGACTGGATATCTGCAAGAAAAACTGAAGGGGCCATTAATGACAGGTTGGTTGGGTTTCATGGCATATCAACCTTTGTAGGTTATTTAACGCCAAATCCATTTTATGCAAATAGTTCAATTTCAAAGAATTCAGTTTAGCGTGAGTACATAGTTTAATTGTCAAAAACATTTCTATTTCAAGCTATTCAGTTTAGTCAAAAAATTTCAATTCAGCTAATTCACTTTAGTATAAGTATAGATTTTGCTTGCTCACAATTAAATGTCAAAACAGTTCTATTTTAAACAATTCAGTTTAGGGAAAATAGAGTTTCACAGTCAAAAACAGTTCCATTTCAAACAATTCAGTTTAGCATACACACGCAGTTTAAATGTAAGTAAACAGTTTAATTGTCAAAAATATTTCTATTTCAAGCGATTCGATTTAGTCAAACAGTTCTTATTCAAAAATTTTATTTTGTTCTATTTAAACCATAGATAGGGCCCTATCAGGTGCTACCACTCCGAGCCAGAGTGGACCTGGGAGCAATGGCAATGAAGGGGTGTTCTGCATCCCCCAAAGCTTCAGCATCACGGAAACTTCACCATCAGATTGTTTAGTGACATATCCAGGACTCTCATTGGTGGGGTCTTACCCGTCTGCAGAGGTGCAGTCGGTGTATTCTACAGCCTCAGCCGACTGGGCAAATGAATGACAGGAATGGATGCGTGTGTGTGTGTGTGTGCGTGTGTGAGAGAGAGAGAGAGGGAGAGAGAGAGAGAGATATGAATGACAGGAATGGATGCATGTGTGTGTGTGCGTGAGAGAGAGAGAGAGACAGAGAGAGAGGGAGAGATAGTCAAAAGAAATGAATTGACTGGGACCGACATTTATATAGATAGATGGATTGCAACAGATAGATATGAAAAAACTGGTTGAGATCGATAGAGAGATAGGTAGAGAGATAAATTCTTATGAAGAGACTGGTAGAAATAGATAGATTGAATAAAAAGAAACAAGGTTGTATCTCTCTCAATCTGAAGGGTTCATAGGAAAGTCAATATAATAACGCCAATAGATTTGAAAGTCACTTACCACGATTCCACAGTCCAGAGCTCTGAACATTACACCACGAGGAAATCCCGTCTGAGATTTTAAGATACCGATGAACCATGTAATTACGACCAGAAACCAAACTAGTGTTGGGTAAAAAAAAGTGGATTTTCATCAAGTTTTTTTGCCCTTCCAGCGAACCACAGAGTAAAAAGAAATTGTCCACAGAGTAAAAAGAAAATGTCCACAGAGTAAAAAAAGCGAAAAGATAAACAGATACTTGGAGGTTGTCAGAAAACTGAATTTACTGTCTCGTGGATTTTGCTGTTCTAGAGGACCACAGAGTAAATAAAAAAGGAAGTGAAAATATGGAAAAGTACTTTGACCTTGCCTGAGAACCGAGAAAAGTATGGAAGATTAAAGTGATGGAGATACTAATCATAATTGGTGCACTTGGAATGGTTCTCAAAAGCTTGGAAAAGAAATTGGAAGAGTTGGAAATCAGAGAAGGAATCGAGACTATCCAGAATACAGCATTCTGAGAAGAGTCTTGGAGATTTAAGGAGACTTTCTGTCACACGGATTCCAATGATAGACCATTAACTAATGGTGATGAGAAATACTCAAAAGAAGTAAAATATAATAATAAAAGAGAACTTGTTGAATCATAGAGTGAAAATAAAAGAAAGAACAGAAAAGATAAATACTCAGACCCTGCCTGAGAGTTAAATTTATGGTAAATGCTGGTGTCATTGATACCACTAGTAATTGGTGAGCTTAGAATGTTCCTTAAAGTAATTAGTGGGATGTCTTCGTGGTGTAATGGTTAAAGTGCTGGACTGCGGAATCGTAGTAAGCGAGTTCGAACTCCAGTCGCACTGTCACATTCACTTTCGAACGAATACCCTTGGGAAAGGTATGAACCCCATTATCCTATCAGCTATGGGTTAAATAGTGCCACTACTGTTCTTCTCAGAAAATGGATTTGGCATTGAATAACCCAAGAAGGTTGATATGGCATTAAACAAATCAAACATCAAAGTAATTTGAAAGGGGATTGGTACAGTTGGAAACTGAAGGAAGAATCGAGACCATCTAGACTGCTGCATTTTTGTGATCAATCAGAATACTCAGAAGAGTACTGGAGACCTTATGCGACTTGCTGTCACTCAGTCTCATAGGAAAGCCAACAAGCTAACGTTGATATTAAAAAAATTGCAAGGAATAATAATAATAAATTTTACATAGTTATGGCTTCAGATAAGAAGTCTTCATGCAAAAATTCTTTTTAGTTTCAAGTATTCCTATCAAATACTAATGATTTTCTAACACATCAATTCCATTTATAGATGGGACCTTAACAGGTACTACCATATCGGATCAGAACTAACCAATGTACTATGGCAAAGAAGATGTGATTTCACGGTGCTCCAGGACTGAAGCCTCATCGCTAGATTCGGTTTGAGTCATCACTGAGTGCACTCCTTTTTGTGTTGGGGCTTACCTCCCTATTGTTAATGCAATCGGCTTCACTGACTGTGGGGATATATAGAGGGATAGCAGATTTATATTGGCAAAGACATTCATATCATTTCGCATTGTAATATTATCACACCCTTCAAATTATAAGTACTAGCTTCTGTCAATTTATTGTAAATCAACAGACTTGAAATCCTTCCGCGAGGTAATGAGCTTGTCATTTGCGATACCTCGACCCCAATCCAATATCCCGACATCTTCAACTTTCCTAAATTAGAATCACAAGAATCGGGCAGCTATTTCTCTTCTCTTTTCACTGAATGGTTCTTGGTAAAATTAGAACAAGTGGCGGGTCATGACATTAATTCGTCAGTGTTCTGCTTCAGAAAATATATAAAGATTATATTAACATTGTGTATCACACACGTAGAGAAATAATATATATATATATATATATATATATATATATATATATATATATATACAGTGTATTTATATATATATATATATATATATATATATATATATATATATATATACTGTGTATTTATATATATATATATATGAATATATGTATGTATGAGGAGGCACTTGTGATGCAGTGGTTATCGTTGTAGCAAATGAACACGGCGAAACGAGTTCAAATCTTGGACAAGGCTATACAACTATTCTCACCAACTATAAATGAATAATAGGCAAACAGAAATCCTTAACCTTAGTATAATATCTATGAGAATAAAAACCTGTTCAACCCCACTTACAAACCGACCTTTGCACCTGTGGAGAGTTTGGGTATATATATATAATCGTCATCATATTTTAATTTCCTGAATGAATGTGGTCCACATTGACTGTAAGCATGTCTGTTGATGATAAAGCTAATTTGGGACAGTCAGCCACGATTTTAGCGACTGCGGGAGAAGGTCTGGTCAGGGTTTGATGGCATGGTGTTGTGCTTCTTCCTCCCGCACCTTTTGTCTTAGAAGGTAGCCATTCGGGTTTTTTTCAATGGAGAATACTGCATAGTAGGTGGAGAGACGCCGGGCATCACAGTTCTAACCCTAACCCAGGCACCAAGAGATTGTTTTCTATCAACCACCACAATTAAAGCTACGAATTTACATCTTATTGTTGCTTTTTTCTGGTTGACACAGTTCAATAGTGCCCTTAGACTTACCCTATTGCGAATGCACAGAACACCCCTTAGAGTAAAGTTGTTCGTCTGATTTTAAGTGATTGTGATGATTTATGTCCCTCGAAGTGTGATCTGAGTCGGGTTTGTAGAAAGAGATAATTATGCTGCCAAGTTTCTTCAAAACTCAATTCTCATCTGAATATTTCTGTCGAACAATCCTTGGTAAATATGATGGAATTAGATCTCTTAATGGATATTTACTTAAATTCTTTTTTTAACTTGCCGTAAATAAACTAATAATAGAGAAGACGCAAAACAGATTTTTTTAACATCTGAACATTTTGCTGTGAACTAAGCTTTATGAGATAGAAGATAATGATAATAACAATAATAATATGGGACTTTGACACACAAACGGATCACCTAATCTCGGCGAGAAGACCAGACCTTATAATAAGTAAGTTGGCGACCGTAGTCGAGGGCGACCAGAAGGCTCCCTTTTCAATAGCTACTACACCGAGGTGTAGGGGAGGGCACTACTCTTTTCCCTGGATTGCTCCACTTTACCCTTGATACATACCTTATATTGCTCAGTGTTGAGCAAAGAGGTATCAAGTACCATTTTTAAAGTCTGTGGTATGACGTGACCTGGGATTGAACACAGGTCTCCCGGACCATTTGCGAACACTACCCACTAGGAAAAGAATTTGCAGAATTGTGGACTTTGCTGTCCCGGCTGACCGCAGAATAAAACTGAAGGAAAGTGAAAAGAAGGATAAGTACCTCGACCTTGCAAGGGAACTGAAAAACTATGGAACATGAAGGTAACAATCATACCAATCGTGATTGGTGCTTTTGGTACAGTCATCAAAGGATTATTGAAGGGAATTGAGGACTTGGAGGAAGGAGGACGAGTGGAGACCATCCAAACTACAGCATTATTGAGAACGGCCATAATACTGAGAAGAGTCATGAAGACTTGAGTAGACTTGCTGTCACTCAAACTCTTGTGAGAGAACATCAGCTAAAAGTGATGTGAAAAACTCTCAAGGAATAAATAGTAATAGAAATAATAATAGTAATAATATAACATGGGATTAAACACAAGTCTCCCGGACCATTGGTGAACACTACCCACTAGGAAGAGAATTTGCAAAATTCTCCACAATACTGAGAAGAGTCTAGGAAACTTGAGTAGACTTGCTGTCACTTAAACTCCTATGAGAGAACATCAGCTAAAAGTGATGTGAAAAACTCTTAAGGAATAAATTGTAATAATAATAATAATAATATAACATGGCAAGTTTAGCGGATTCTGTTGTAAAAGTGAAGTTTTCAAAGATACGGAAAGGTTGATAGTCGGCAAGTACCTTGTGCGAAAGTAAAAAAGATTGTTGGGAAAGAGTTCAAGTTATTGTAAAACCGATTACAAATGCATCCAAATTTCTCTACAGAATGCAGATATATCTTGCTTAAGGTTATACCATCATTCATTTCAAAGAAAGACGGTGAATTGTTGCTCTATGCATTCTTTTGTTCTTAATATCAAATGTAATCTGCCAGAGATAGAAATAATTGGGTTTACAGAGTAAATATAAATCTCATGAATCCAAATATTTAAGCAATGACTTGTCCTCGATTCTCAGGGGGAATTCCCAGGCACGTTGTGGTTGGTTTGTTGGTTGGTTGGTAGATAGTTTTATGGTATATCAACCGTTGTAGATAATTTAATGTCAAATTATATCGAACGAATTGAGCACTCTGGTCGGCGATAGGGTATAAAATGTAAACAAACGGACGCTGCTGCTGCTGCTGTTGCTAATTAATACCCTCTAATTCCTTAGCCAACGTTGTACGCTTGTTGGCCGAGCGGTCTGATACTAAGTCGAACGTAAAGTTGGACAGGTTTCGATCCTGGCTTCAAGCGTCCTCCGTGTCTAACCACACTGAAGGGTTGTGATACAACAAAACAGTCAGTTTGTGGATGACTATATTTACGCTCCCTCATGGGGATTGAGCACTCTGGCGAAGGAATTTTCGGCCGCCGCTGGCACAATGCAAAGCTCTTCGAACGATTTGAGCACTCTGGTAGCCGATAGGGTATAAAAAATGTAAACAAATTGGCGCTGCTGCTGCTGTTGCTATAATTCCTTAGCCAACGTGGTACGCATATTGGCCGAGAGGTCTGATACTCAGTCTAACGTAAAGTTGGACGGGTTTCGATCCCAGTTTCAAGTGTCCAGTCGTGATACAACGAAACAATCTGTCTGTGGATGACTATATATATATATATATAATTTGTAAACAAATTGGTTGTTGGTAATATTATTTTCAAACGAGCCAGAGCTCATTTCTCTTACGTTCACTTTCGGACAAATACCCTTGGGAGAGGCCTGAACCCCCTTATCCTCCCAGCAATGGGTTAAATAGCACCACTACTGTTCTTCTATGAGAATGGCTTTGGTATTAAATAACCTAAAAAGGTTGATATGCCATTAAATAAAGAAACCAAACCAGAGCTCATTTGTTTGCACACAGTTATATAGTTTTAAGTATTGCTATCTAACATTATTAGTTTTATTTGTACAATTTAAAAGAAGTCAAACCAAATAAAAAATATTGATTTTTTCTCGCGATTCCTATCAATGTTAGATAAGAAAACTGAAGCACATTGCCTATTTATGCGCTTATATTTGATGACAGGATCCTATCTATCCGATCGAAAATCTTATTGATTGGGCTTCATAAAGAAAGTGGCAGTCGACAACGTCTGGGTAATTATTAACCTGCTGTGCCTCCGTATATGTTTTCCGTTTAAATAATCTTTTTGATGTACAGTCTATACAACATCCACTTCACTTGATTCGTGTTTAATATTCTAATAATATAAAATTAGACTAAGAACAAGTATTTGATTTCTGGAGTTTATGCGCACCTGATATCTCATCTTTGTGAGGCTGGGGGGTATGCTGAGGTAGAATGGGAGTTAAATGCAATCACGTATAAGAATTGTCAGTAGTTGTATAATAAGCTACCTTTCATAATTTAACAATAATAATAATGATAATAATAATGAAGAACCAATCATATCAAAGTGAGAATTGATAAGACGCAACAAAATAGCAAATGTAGGCTATGCGGTGACAGAGATGAAACCATCAATCACATAATAAGCGAATGCAGCAAATTAGCGCAGAAGGAGTATAAAATTTGATACGACTGGGTCGGCAATGGGATCCACTGGGAGATGTGCAAGAAATCTAAATTTGACCATACAAACAAATGGTATACGCACAACCCAGCACCTGTGCTAAAAAAATAACACACAAAAACTCCTTTGGGGCTTTGACATACACATGGATCACCTAATCTCGGCCATAAGACCAGCCCTAATAATAATCAACAAAAAAAAAAGAGAACTTGCAAAATTGTCGACTTTGCTGTCCCGTGAATGTGAAAAGAAGGATGAGTACATTGACGTAGCTCCAGAATTGAAAAAAACTATGGAACATGCTGGTGACAATTATACCAATTGTAATTGGTGCGTTTGGAACGGTAACTAAAGGATTACTAAAGGGACTGGAGGACTTGGAATTTGGCGGACGAGTGGAGACCATCCAGACTACTACATTATTGAGAACGGCCATAATACTGAGAAGAGTCCTGGAGATTTGAGGAGACTTGCTGTCGCTCAAACTCCAGTGAAAGACCATCAGCTAACGTTGATGTGAAAAACTATAATAATAATAATAATAATAACTGAAATTAAAAGAAAACGAAAAGAGAAACAAGCACTTGAACCTGGCAAGAAAACTAAAAAAAATTGTGGAATATGAGAGTAACGGTGATACCAATTGTAATTCGATCACTTGGAGCGGCTTCCAAGTACTTGAAAAGGGTCTAGAAGAGTTTGAAATCGGAGGAAGAATAGAGACCATCCAAACTACAGCATTGTTAAGATCCGCCAGAAATACTGAGAAAAGTTCTGGAGACCTGAGGAGATTTGCTGTTCCTCAACCTCTAGTGAAAGACTCTCAGCTAAGGCTGGTGTTAAAAACTTGCAAGGAGTAAAATAATAATACTATACGTAACAAACTTGCACAAAAGAAGTATAAGACTCGACACGACAGGGTGGGTAAGGTTATCCACTGGGAATTGTGCAAAATAATTGAAATTTGACCATACTACTAAATGGTACTTGCATAAACCAGAATCCGTCCGAGAGAATGAAACTTTTATCTCTGCCTCTCACCAGACAGGATTTGACACAATTTCTTTTTTATAGTGGGTATTTAAGGAAGGGGGAGATCTGTCACGAGTCTCGGCACGTGCTCTACTGGACTATGCTGGTAATATTATCACTAGGTGAAACGTGAACAATTTTAGGCTTTGCTAAGTTTCCCAACACGAAACCAGGTGATCTTGCCGATCATGGCTTCAAGCAGACACGTCTAAGAGAATGCAGCACATAAAATTATCTATGAGATACAGATCGATCACCTAATCTCGGCTAGAAGACCAGGTCTAGTGTAATTGAAAAAAAAAAAAAAACTTACATAGCGGACTTGTCAGTCTCAAAAAACCACTGAATAAAAATTAAAGAAAGCGAAAAAATAGACAAGTACTTAGACCTTGCCCGAGAACTAAGAAAGCTGTGGAACAAGAATGTAATGGGGATAGCAATTGTTGTTGGTGCGTTTGAAAAGGTCTGTAAAAGCTGGGAAAATGGACTGGAAGTGTTGGAAATCGGAGGACGAATCGAGTTTATTCAAACAACAGCATTGTTAAGATCTGACAGAATACCGAGAATAGGTCGGTTGGTTGGTTGGTCAGTTGTTTTATTTTCACCGTATCAACTTTTTTTGGATCGTTTAACGCCGAATTAGATTTCAAAAATTTAGTTTAGTTTAAGTATATGTTTACATTTGAATGTCAAAATAGTTCTATTTCAAACAATTTAGTTTAGCATAAGTATACAATTTCAATGTCAAAAACAGTTCTATTTCAAACAATTCAGTTTAGCATAAGTACACAGTTTAGCTCTATTTGACTCATTGATAGGAACCTATCAGATGCCACCACTCCGGACCAGAGTTGGCCTGAGAGTGATGGCAATGAAAGGGTACTTTGCATTCCCCAAAGCTCCATCATTACTGGAACCTCACCATCAGATCTTTTGCTGTCATATCAGGACAATCGTTGGTGGGGAGTAGAACCGAGAATAGTTCTAAAGACCTGAGGAGACTCGCTGTCACTCAGCCTCAAGTGAAAGACCATCAGCAAACGCTGTAGAGAAAAACTTGAAAGAACTATACGTAATAATAATAATAATAATAATAATAATAGAGAGGAAACTGTTAATCGCATAATACGCGAAATGAGTACGAGACAAGCATGACTGGGAGGGAAATGTGATCGACTGGTAATTGTGCAAGTGATTCAACTTTGACCATACAACCAAATAGTACATGAACAAGCCAAAAAATGTTCTAAATATATAAATTTCAATAAAAACAATTCACTGGGACTTTGAGGACGATAAATGGATCATCTAATCCCGGAAGATCAAACCAAGTGTTGATTAATAAGGAACATTTTTCTTTTATTTTTATATCTTTCTTTCTTAATTATCCATTTTCTTTCTTTCTTTCTTAAATCATTTTCTATCTTTTTATATTTTTCATTTCTTTCTTTCTTTCTTTGTTTCTTTCTCATCCATTTTCTTTCTTTCTTTCTTTCTTTCTTTCTTTCTTAAATCATTTTTCTATCTTTTTCTATTTTTTCATTTCTTTCTTTCTTTCTTTGTTTCTTTCTCATCCATTTTCTTTCTTTCTTTCTTTAATTATTTTTCTCTCTTTTTATATTTTTTTCATGTATTTCTTTTTCTCTTTCTTTTTTCTTCAACATTTTCTCCTTTTCGTTAAATATATTGTTAATCTTTCTTTCTTTCTTAATCATCCACTGTCATTCTTTCTTTTTTTCTTTCTTTCACTTCCCTGGTTTATTCGTTTATCTTTTTGCTACTTCATTGGTTTTCTTTCTTTCTTTCTTTCTTTCTTTCTTTCTTTCACTATTTCTTTCACTATTTCTTTTCTTATTTGTTTCTGTTTTATTTTGTTAATTTTTTCAGTTTATTTAACTTAAGATACCTTTTGTTGAGCTATTTTTCAACTAGTGCCTATTTTTTGTGTACAGGAGTTATGAATCATAAAATTCAGCCCGAACATGTAAGTTTGTATAAATATCAAAGAGATGCTGTATACGAACACTCATACATATTGCAGCTTTGCAGGTGGATAACAATAAGTATACTGATGTCTAGTATACCTTTCATATAAAACGAAAAGAAATAAGGGAAAGGAAATCCAGGAAATATTGAGTTGATTCGAGCAATTTGCTCCAGACGACTTAGAAAGGAAGTGCGATCGACAATCATTTGCTGATTGAAGGTAACAAATGCTGACGGCTACGTGTTTGTCCTGCTAAAAACAGAAATGATCGAAATAACCCTGATATCTTAATGTTAGCACCGGATGTCGGTAATAAATCATTCAAAATGGCTTCCAGTGCTTTTTTTTTGCTGTCTTGTTCTTCTTTGCATATTTCCTTCATGCATTTCGTCCTTCAATATTTTCTCCATAACATTCCTTCATTGATTTTCTGTCACGATTCGAAAGTTCTAGTAATTTACAAAACTGAGTTGTGTTTCTTCGTTACGTTACATTATACGAGGATAATTAAATAAGTTTCCAGACTTTTTTCCTATGGGCACATGAAACTCTAGTCCCCTCTGGCTGCAATGCACTTGTTGTACCGTTCCAACAACTTCTGGAAGGCCTCGGGGAAGTCCTCTTGTATGAGCGTATCAGTGACCTTCGTCAGAGCCTCTTTCATCTCCTCAATTGTCTCATAACGACAGCCTCTGAGCTTAGGGAATAAGCAAAAGTCACAGGGAGCAACGTCTGGACTATAGGGAAGCTGAAGAACTGTCTTGATGCCCATCTTGGTCAAGTAGTCTGGGACAAGGATGGAGTTGTGGGCTGGTGTATTGTCCTGGTGGAAATGCCACTGACCCGATTTGCAGAGTGTTGCCCTCTGCTGACGGAATCTCTTCCTGAACTCTCTTAAAACCTCAACATAGTAACCCTAACCCTAACCCTTTGGCCAGTCAACTCTGGTGTATTGAATTCCTTACTCCTCCCACACCTCTAATAATCCCTCACAGACTCCCTGACTTCCTTGAATCTCTTATGCGGCTCAAAAACTGATGCTTGATTCATGCAAGATGCTCCAAAAGCAGTCTGAAGCATTGCATACGTTTCCGAGGCATTTTTTCCAAGTTTAAAACAGAATTTTATATCATATCGTTCTTCTAAAGTGTCCTCATGTCCAGAATGCATTTTTGAAATTCACCAGCTGTGACAATCACGCTTTAGTTGGGTGTTTTCCAATTCCTACGGTAGCTATTCATTTGAAGTTGAAATCATAAAAATTAGTCAGTCATCTCATAAGATGTACAGCAATAACATACTGTTAAAATCCTGGACAAGACTGGTTGCATGTCACATAGCACTAATACCTTTCGGAAAGGTATGAATCAAATTATTGTCCCTCCAGTTATGGGTAAATTGTAGGGTAGACTGGGTTCTTCAGCCTTGGTGAGGCAACTAGTCTAGGAGAAGGAAAACTCTGAATTCAAACCTGTTAAACTCCGCTTAAAAAATTGACCTTGTGCCATATCCTGCCCGAGTGGAGGGGTTGGTAAATATGATAACATACTGAATTTTCAAGAGTCTACGCCAATTTTAAATGCCTGTACAAAAAAGTCTGGAAACTTATTGAAGGCTCCACGTATATATCAAGAGTGGTTGAAGTAAACAAAATAAATTATCGGTTTGCCTCCATACACTGACGAAATAAATACCAAATTGCAGACAGCTTAGGGGCTATCCTTTGAAGTTCCTGGGGGAAAGTCGGAAAATTTAGGCCAAAGATTTTTAAGTTGTATGGAGAGACCTCTTGAATGGGAGGTCAGAGAATGTTCAACGGTCAGAGTGTATTATCATCAGACTGACATAGTGTTCCTTTGAGCGAAAGAAAGTATATCCAACCATCAACACGGACCGAACGTTTTGATCCCCCAAATTAAAGAGCCTAGAAGTTGGTATCAGAACCAAATCTCTTTCTTCCCCCTCTCTCTCTGTCTTCCTTTTGCTTTAGAAATCAATCGTATTTTGATAAATTATTAACGGTGTAATGAAAGTAAAACTGAATTTTTTTACGCTATTGTCGGCGAGTTTTAACGCGACAAGAGAAATGTCTTCAGCTGGAAAGAAGTATATAACCTATCTGCATCTCGAGAAGACGAAATACAACGTGAATTAGCCCACTATTCGCAAAAAAGACATTTAAAGAGCCACACCCCGAAATACTCTCACCCAACATAGTAGTCCAAAGAGGCTATCCATCAGACACTCTTATGATTAAAAGACACACAGCCACTTGACTTCAACTGTATCCCCACAAAATCAGTCGTATTACGGTTATCTACGATATATTGGTTCATTTTCACGTGACTCATCCAGCTGGTTTAAGGGCAGGGTAACATGATTTCTTTTTTATTCCAAAGAAACTTTGGAAATTATGTTTTAAAATTATGAATGGTTTAAAAACTAATTTTCAAAATCCTTTATGCTTAAGTAAACACTTCAAACTGAGTTACAATATCGTAGATTTAAGGGTCAATATTCTATTGTTCACAATTATTTTAAACATTATCGCAAACTGATCAATATAACCTATTGATAGACAATGAAAAAAAATTTACAAGATTTTGGTACGTCACCTGAAATCCCGAAAATTAGATGTCTTTTACTTGCATTCTTTCATCGTTTACCCTATTTACCAACCCCTCCGTTCGGATAGGATATGACACTAGGTCAATTTTAAGCGGAGTTTAACAGGTTTGAATTCAGAGGTTTCCTTCTCCTAGACTAGTTGCCTCATTAAGGATGAAGAACCGAGTCTGTCCTACTATTTACCAATAGCTGGAGGGAGAATAAGTGGATTCATACCTTTCCCAAGGCTATTAGTGCTATGTTAAATGCACTCAGTATCGTCCAGGATTTGAACTCGTATCGCCGTGTCCATTTCCCACGACGATAACCGTTACACCATGGGCACCTCCTCTTTCATCGTTTACGGAAACTTTCTTGATAAGATATATGTTTTAACCCGTATCAAAATATTAGCATTTACAATGAAAATATTGTGCTATTTGTCATTGACTTTACACTGGAAACCTCTGATACTTCAAGGATTATGCACAGATTATAGGATAACCCAGTTGCCGTTCGGGTTGATTCTATTAATTATTTTTATCTAGCTTGGTTGGGCCGTGAGTTTTTCTGTTAGCTGTTAAGTTAGCTAAAATCTTTGAGCGGAAATGTAAATCAAATTGGAAAGTTCAACCGAGTACACCACGACCAGGCGATGGGACCGGTCATTTCTACACAGGAAGACCAAATGTAAACAAAATAGATTCATGTCTTGTCACAAGCTTGATTGAGTAAATGAAAAACATGGTATAAACTTGGGGACACGTGTGATATGACGCAATAACTTAGTGAGATGACATCACACTAACGATATCTTGAATATATTAGATATATAAAAATTAGTGAATTTTGAAAAAAGTTGTCAGTTGTCAGTTAGAATTGGGCGTTTAAAGATGTTAGTCGGTGCGGGGAGGGGGTATCTCTCTATCTTTCTGTTCATAGACCCATACAGATTTTATCTGTCTTGTGCTACTGCATGGAATATGAAAATAAAAAAAGTATATTTATATAATTAAGTGACAATTTTCTATAAAAATATTGGACATATTACAGTTACACCAATCATCATCATCATCATCATCATCATATCGTACTGCTAGCACGGATATCCCTGACCCTCTCTCACCACTTCTCTCTATCGTTCATCGCCTCTGGCAGGTCTTCAGGGCTACATCCCGTATCCTCACATAGCTGCTGTATGTATGTTCTAGCTGGTCGTCTTGCTTTTGCTCGGCCATATGCGGGGGTCCATAGAAGGACATTACTTATGAGCTCTTCCATGCTTCTCCAAAAGAGTCCTGCGTGTCTGGTTCGTCTAACTTGGATAGTTTTTGTGATGGAAGGCAGGTGGCCGTATAGTTGGTGCTTTGTGGGGTGTTGCCGCCAGGACTTATTCAATATTGCTCTCAATATTCCTGTGTAATTGCCGTCTATCTTCTTCTCGAGCCGTTTTGTTTGCGTCCAAGTGGTGCATCCAAGCAGCAGTATCAACACGACCGCTGCTAGGAAGAAACTGCGTTTCATTTTATCCATAAGATCGATAGCTTATCGATAGCTGTCCCTGTCTTCGTTAGCCGCGTGTCGATGTCTTTTTCGGTTGATGAGACACTGCTTCCTAGGTAGGTGAATTTGTCTACCAGTTTCAGAGATTTTTCCTCTAGTGTGGAAATATCGCCTGCTTATATATATTCAGCACATATATTCAGTTTTGTGTGCATTGAGATGGAGGCCAATGCCTGCAGCGGCTCGTTCCAAACTATGCAGTAGTGTTTCTGCTTGGTTGGGTGTATTTGCCAGTAGCAGCAATAACGATTCCCTATAGAAACACCAAAGTGAAAGTACGTTCACCGGATGGAGACACAGAATACTTCGACATTGTAGCAGGAGTACTACAAGGGGACACGCTAGCCCATACCTCTTTATTATCTGTCTAGACTACATGCTTAGAACATCGATCGATAAAATCAGAGAAAACGGCTTTGAGCTGACAAAGAAAAGAAGCAGAAGGTACCCCGCAAAAACAATTACCGACGCCGACTACGCCGATGACATAGCGATACAAGTAAATACACCCAACCAAGCAGAAACACTACTGAATAGTTTAGTTATACCAATAGTAGTAAGTAATGTTGGCGACCTTAGTCGAGGATGACCTGAAGGCTCCCTTTTCCTTAGCTACTACACCAAGGGCTAGAGGAGGGCGCGAACACCAATACGTTGCAATAAATGGTTGTTAATTATTGACGAAGAGTTCTTCTTGTCTTTGTGTTGTCAACATCCAGGCAACTTTGTTCCAGTGAATCACCCCTACCGTTGGAAGAAGTTCTGGATGAATTGTATCATTCCCTATCAGTGGATCTTTCAAACACAGCAGGGAGGATTGATAAACAAACTACCAGGAAACGCATTTGGCGCCGTTACAAGGATAAGACCAAAGTAAAATACCATGAAAACTATAGTCTCTCATTTGGCACTGTTACCATGATAAGACTAATTATCATTATTATATTTGGTACCACAAACGTTGTTGTGCACAAAAGCATAACATTTGGCGCTGGTATTGTCGTTGGAAGTCTTATCGGTATTGGTTTCGTTTGCTGTTCGGGTTTTATATCAACCCTTGTAGGTTATTTAAAACCAAATCCATTTTTATAAAAAAATAATCAGTTCTATTTCAAACAATTCAGTTTAGCATGATTACACAGTTTAATTGTCAAAACATTTCTATTTCTAGCTATTCAGTTTAGTAAAACAGTTCTAATTCAAACAATTCTGTTTAGTATAAGTATAGTTTTTGTTTATACACACTCAAATGTCAAAACAATTCTATTTCAAACACTTCAGTTTTGCATAATTACGCAGTTTCAATGTCCAAACTGTTCTATTTCAAGTAGTTGAGTTTAGCATAAGTACGCAATTTAGTTCTCCTTGACCCATAGATAGGAACATATCAGGTGCTACCACTCCAAGCCAGAGTGGATCTGAGAGCGATAGGAATGAAGGGTTACACCGCGTTCCCCAAAACCTCTGCAATACAATCAGATTGTTTAGTGTCATATCGAGGACAGTCGTTGGGGGTTCTTACCTTTCAGCAGAGATGCAGTCGGTGTATTCTATAGCCCCAGTCGACTGGACTAAGTATATTATTACGTTTAGTAACGACCCCAAAGCAATAATACCATATTTGGAAACCGACTTCAGAGTAGAATATTACAATAGTGTCCAAATCGTTTTTATTATGTTTTTCAAATAATAAACGATGGGGATTTTCAAGGGTACAATCTTTTCCTAATATTTTCCTAATCCTTCTATTTACGTTACTGTCTTCATAGCTTTCTCTCTCTCTCTCTCTCTCTCTTTCTCTCTCTCTCTCTCTCTCTCTCACCCTTCCACTATCTCACACACACTTTCTTTCCTTCTTTCTTTCTTTCTTTCTTTCTTTCTTTCTATATATATATATAGAGAGAGAGAGAGAGGGAGAGAAATTGAAAGAGAAGAACTTAATGTAAAAGAAAATCATATTGAATTCTTCTTTTAGGATTACCTTGTTTTTCAGTTTTCTCTATATGATCGGATTCATTTCCATAATTTACATCCATATATATATATATATATATATATATATATATATATATATATTCTAGTCTGTTTATATCTATCAATCTATCAATCTATCAATCTATGTATTTGAGTGTGTGCGTGTGTTTGTGTGTGTGCGTGTGTGTGTATGTGCGTGTGCGTGCATGTGTGTGTGTGTGTGTGTGTATGTGTTTGTGTGTGTGCTTGTGTGTGTGTATGTGTGTGCGTGAGTATGTGTGTGTGTGAGTGTATTGTATTTATCTATTTATTAGTTACCCTTTAACCATGAATGTGACTTACATTCCATGTTGCACAGATCATTTTTCACTTCCTGTTGTTAAACTGTCTTGATTACTTCATTCTTATGACTTTGCAATGGTGATTCACATTGTTACAATCTTTTCATATTATGTCCCAGATTCTCCAACAGTTTGAAGTCCGCTCAATCCAGTCGTCATTGTTTTGTATGAATGTTTTCTTCAAAATTCTCCAAACCTTCAGGTCAATATCATTTTTTGTCTAAATATCATTTAGCGTATCAAATCTAACCCTTGAGTTGTTTTCAATGAAGATGCCGATAGATATTTCTCTTTTATTTGTTTTTTGTAATTCTTTTCTTTCTGCTAATACAATTTAGCCTGAGAGTTTGTTTTTTCCTGTATTTTATGAACTTTGCTTCGGCTTTATATCGATAAAAGAATTTTGAAACAGCAGATTTGATATCGTCAGCGGTTTATGCATTTCAAACGATTCTTTATTTACGTCTTTGAGTCTCGAACACATAGCGTAAAGGATATAGGCGTTGGTTACCTAAGCTTCTAAGGAGACAATCATCTAGAGGTTGCAGGTTCAATCCAGACTGCATGGGAGTAACAATTCAGGAATACTTAACACTTGTAACCTGTTATGGCTCACAGAATCAGAAAAGACAACCACTGTGGATTCAATAAAGGACGTAGTTCGAAGTTTCGTGTAGGTTCCCGAGTTTGACAAACACCTGAAGAAGGCCGGAGGACATATCGGCCAAAACGTTGTGGAAATAACAATAAAGATGGAGACAATAGTTTAAAAACCCTTAATGATAAAAACCATCATGCTTTGTCTCAGAGATTTAGACAACAAATCTCGAAGAATAGTTTGAAATTTCCGATTCTGATTCTGAATGTAATATTAACAAAACCTTGTTGAAAAAATTATAAACGTGAGTAAAGATAGTCTATTCAAATAATTAACATTTGTGGATATTTATATTGAGTCTTTTTTTAAAATTTGATAAAAGGAAGATTTATTATTTCTTTATAACATCGTATAATTATAAATGATTTCAAAATACTAACACGATATTGTACTCTAGCTTCAATAAATACTACCATCATCATTAGGGCAGGTGGTATATATATATATATATATATGTGTGTGTGTGTGTGCGTGTGTGTGCTCAACTATTAGCCAGCAAAACAAGATAAAGACGTGTTTAATCACCTCTTCTCGTCGGACTCATGACTTACATGTTTCATGTATTCGTAAAAAATACAATCTTCAGGCGATGGTTTAGTTTCCCTGTTTTATAACAAATCTGCCGTCAAAGATCATTTAATACCAATACCATAAAAGAACAGAAGTGATAATATTTAAACCATTACTGGGGTTCACACCCTTCCCAAGGACATTAGTCCAAAAGGAAAGTAACAACACAGATGGAGATGAAGCTTGCTTACTTCGAGTCCACCGTTCAACACTTTAATCATAAACCCAATCTTCAGATAAAGCATATGCTATATATATATATATATATATATATGTATATATATATAGTAGCGTCCAAAACTAAGGGACAAAATTTTAAAACCTAATACTTGTTAGAAATAACAACTGTGAAAAGCTGAAATTTTGACAACTGGTAATCGTTATCATCCATAATAACATACTAAAATTTGAATCATTTGCAAAGGATAGAAAAAGAATTATAACAATTATTTATTCATTTTCAAAATAGGATCGTCCAAAAGTAAGGGACAAATTTAAGAAAAAAATGTAAACAGTATGCTATATTCAAATTTTTTGATTACCTCTAAAGAATAAGTCTTACTTAGTCATTTGTAAACGTTGCATCAGCCGGCACCATGGCGAAATTCCAAAAACTTGATTACTCTGTGAGACAAGCTATTGTGAAGCTACACAAGGAAAAGCACACCATTAGAGAGATTTCAGAGAAAGTGAAACGTTCCAAGAGTGTTGTAGGCAGGGTTGTTAAATCCTACAATGATACTGGCAAACAAGTTAGTGCTTTTAAAACCGGCAGACCCCGCAAAACCTCGGCAAGAGAAGATCGAATAATGCAGCGTATGTCATTAAAGGACCATTTTAAGTCTTGCACAGAAATTAAAAGGGTTATGAATAGTACCTCATGTGTTAATGTGTCAAGACAGGCTGTTTCTAGACAACTGCAAGAAATAGGGCTGCTTAATCGAACCCCAAGGAAGAAACCACCTGTTAGTTCGAAGAATAAGAGATTTGAGTTTGCAAGCAGGTATGTAATTTGGACATATGAAAATTGGGCAAAAGTATTTTTCAGTGATGAAAGCAAGTTTAATTTATTTGGAAATGATAGAAGAAATAATATAAAGAGACGTATTGGTGAAAGATTAAGTGCAAAGTGTACTAAGAAAACTGTCAAGTTTGGGGGCGGAAGCGTCATGGTATTTGGAATGTTTTCTAGCCAAGGTACAGCGCCTATTGTCCGGTTACAAACTTGGGTAAACGCGCAGATCTATAAAAACGTTGTTCAAGATCATGTTGAGCCAATCATACAGAATTCAGGTTTCGATAGGGCTACCTTCATGCAGGATAATGCCCCAAATCACAAGGCAAAGGTGGTAATGAGTTACCTTAGCGAGCAAGATTTCGAAAATTATGGATTGGCCACCGCAAAGTCCTGACTTAAATTTAATAAAAAATCTTTGGAAGACCTTAGGAGTGAAAGTTATGGAAAGAAATCACACTAACAAGGAGGATTTGTGGGTGAAGCTTCAAGAAGAATGGTCTAAAATTAGTATCGATGATTGTCCAGAACTGATTCGTTCTTGTAGTCGAAGATGTGCAGTTGTCATTGAGAGCAAGGACTCATTTACTAAATATTGATTGTACATGTATTTTTATTGTTTTTAGGCTGTTTACATTGTTTTTCTCAATTTTGTCCCTTACTTTTCGACGATCCTATTTTGAAAATAAATAAATAATTGTTATAATTCTTTTTCTATCCTTTGCGAATGATTCAAATTTAAGTATGTTCTTATGGAAAATAACGATTACCAGTTGTCAAAATTTCAGTTTTTCACAGTTGTTATTTCTAACAAATATTAGGTTTTAAAATTTTGTATATATAAATTCGCTAATCAAGAAAGAAATTTAGTAACTCTCCATTAAACCAACCCACTGTCTACAGTGTGCAGATTTGTGGGGATTTAGGAATTAACAATAAAACTCCCAGCCGGAGGTTGACTCGTCGGCTGCCACATACAAAATGTATAAACGCGTCGCCATGCATCGGCTCCACGCACCCATCCGGTTAAAAATCAGAAAAAAAGAAAAATAATAAAAATTAAAGTAGCCAATGGGAAGCGGTTGCGCCAAAATGAGAAGGATTTTGGAGTGACGAATTTGGAGCCGGTAGGGAGAGATAAATACTCAGGTTTTCTGTGAACCGGGTCAGTGAGGACAAAAGAGACCCAAGGAAGCACATAGATACAGTGATCAGTCGAGAAGTAACATCCGCCCTCGAGTTAAGAGCTGAAACTACTTTTCTGTTAGTTCCACGACCTGACCATAAAATAAAGAGAAGAAAAGAAAAGCAAAAGGAATAAGTACTCTTTGAAAACATTTTCCCACAGATTTATGATCTTTCCCATTATCAATATATATATATATATATATATATAGAGAGAGAGAGAGACATGCACCCTTTTGTATACACATATGTGCATTTGTATGTGGAATGTATATATATACATATATGTGCGCGCGTGTGTGTGTGAGAAAGAGAGAGAGAGAGAGAGTTATTATATATATATATATATATATATATATATATAATTATAGCGGAAAATATTATTAGTCTGTCCTCTGTAGACAGTGAAATGATGTTACGAACAGATACTAAATTTATTTCTTGAGGAACAAATCTTTTTTGTTAAAATCTTCCCGAGTTAAAGAAGTATACAGACTAAATTTGGTAGCTCTATATAAAAACGTTTCCTAGAAAGAAGAGACAAAAATAATCTTTGTAATTATTATATATACATGTATATTTCTATATAAAGCGTGTTTCTTCTGACGATCTCTCTCTCTCTCTCTCACTGTCTATATATATATATATATAAAAACGGAACATTTGATTTTAAATCATGCTTTGTTCCTTTGTCGAATCCATGCGTTGATCTTTTGATGGTGATTGATTATTTGGCCATCGATGTAAAAGTTATATCAGACTGTTTCTCAGAACTGGAGAGAGAGAGAGAGAGAGAGAGAGAGAGAGAGAGAGAGAGAGAGAGAGAGAGAGTAGCGACCATGCAATAAAGTCAATAATCCTAAAGATATCTTAGCATTTGAATTGGCTTTGCTCGATTCGACAAGCGTACAAGTTATTCAAATTGGCCAACTGCGAAGGAACGAAATCACAATGCGACAAGAAATTCCTCTTCCACCAAAATCTGTCACTTTTGAAAAGCAGTCGAGTCTTCTTGGCAGAAAAGAAATTCCAAACATGCCCCCCTAGACAGACAGGCAATCGTTGATGAGCTTCTTCTCTAAGACACGTAGACAAGTTCCATCCATTATAGGATAGATGAAGGATTATTTACAGTACAAACATATGTGAAATAACGTCACTAAAATTAAGATTGATATTATTTATACAATGGTTTTATTTCAAACCACACATACACACAAATATATATATATATACATATATATATGGTGTGGAAGCAAAATTAGGAATTTTCTTGGATAATTATAAACGACTCTATTATAAAACAAGATTACTTTTAATTTCTGAGACGAAGCTTGATGATTTTTATCATTAAGAAATTTCGGACAATTGTCTTCATCTTTATTTCCTCAACATTTCGGCCGATATGTCCCCAGCCTTTTTCGGTGTTAGTCGAACTCGAGAACCTTCAAGGAACTTCGAACTACATCCTTTATTGAATCCACGGGGGGTGGGCGCCTGTTCTGGTTCCGTTAGCCATAACCAGATACAAGTGTTAAGTATTCCTGTGTCGTTACTCGCCTGCAGTGAGGATTGAACATGCAACCTCCATATGAATCTCTCCTAAGGGAACCAAAGCCTATAACCGTTACAGTTCAGAGTGAATTTTTGGGACTTATAAACTTAATGTTCTTACTTGACTAGGATTACTACTATTATGTATGTTTTTTTTCACCTGTGCTCATATTCAGATTTTTTTTTTACTTTTACTTTTGATTTAAAAAAGTCAACAATAAAATAGGAAGATAGACACAAAAGAGTAAATTTACCAAATATGGTCTTCAGTCTTTCACCTATTTTATCAACACATCTGCAAAATGATTTGCATTTCTTTAAAATAATTTCCTCAGATATTCCACCTCAATAGCAGTCTTAAGCGAGACAATATTTGGATGGGCAGATGCATTCGTTTTGTTTTCTAAAACGCCCCATAGAGCGAAATCAAGGGGGTTATGGTCTGGGCTTGATGGAGACCATGAAGAAATTTGAATTATTTCGGAAATCTTTTTGGCTTGGTTTTGGCGTTAAGCAAATTATATATTCTTTGTCGTTTCTTTTCTTGCTCACTCATATTGGATTGAGTTTAAATGAAAAAGTGCTTGAATAATAGAACTTATAAAAATTTAGATTTATCGCTTTTTAAAAAATTTGGACGAAACAGACAAAAAAACGTTTTGAAAATTATTCCATATTTTACTTCCTCATCCTGTACACACACACACACACACACACACACACACACATATATATATATATATATATATATATATATATATATATATATGTATGTATGTGTATGTATATATACAGGGGGACCCCAAAAAAACAGAACCCATAAACTTTTTTATCACTTCTACAAAAATAAAGCAAAATAATTCTAATTCTTTTCCTTGGTAAACCAGGACATGTTGGTGAATACGATGGTCCCAATTTTTTTATACATGGAATCTACTTCATATCCTGAAAAAAAGAAAAGGCCAGAATTAGATTTATGAATTTCAGTCAAAAATATATGGGTTCTGTTTTTTTTTTTTGTGGGGGGTCACCTTGTATATATAAGGTACAGAAGTAAATATACAGTAAGTATCACATATACATTAGAATAATTACTTAAAATCAAAAGCCCATTAAATTAGTTAACCTCATTTGTTGAATTTTCAATGTTGTAAATCTTAATAATGCTTTTATCGTAACTTTAAATTTCTTTTATAAAAATAAATGTTTCCCAGGTAACGTGGTAATTTACATTAGGCGGACGGGGAGCGCCAATGGATTTTAAAAGTTTATTGGAAGATAGAGGATAATGATCGTTTGAGAAAGTAGTGGAGGGAAAACTTCACTTGTTATATACGTCCTATATATATATATATATATATATATATATATATATATATATATATATATATATATATATATATATATATATAGATTGATAGATACATAGATAATAAACAGAATAAGATAGATAGATAGATAGATAAACAGAATAAAACAGACAGATAGATAGATAGATAGATACGTGCACGTCCAATATATATATATATATATATATATATATATATATATATATATATATAAGGTGTTAATAAAGGTCATCATTTCAATAGGATTTCTTTTATGATGATATTATTTTAAAGTCTTCTGCAGTTCTCTACCACTCTTAAAGCATTATTGGAAACTTGTCTTGACGATTACCATAACATCAGGTTTTTCTTATAAAGAGACTTCCGGAGAAATATAAAAAAAAATGTTATCACCTGGTAAAGGTTGGGAGAAAGTGTTGATACGGATATTGAACATGTGAAAATTGTTTTGAATTATATCAGAAAGCTACTTCCATAATGGTTGCAACAATGTAATCACCCAATATATATATATATATATATATATATGAGAGTCCCAAAACTGGAACATTGGACAATCGGCGCAGTTGATTTGCATGTGAGACCAGTAACAAATTTTTGGATGAGCTGATAGCAGAAAAATGGTGTACTATTATACCCTCGATTCACTTCAGATTTTGAGCTCAATTTTTTTCTTCTCCACAAATGCTTTATCACGGCTAAAAACCCGAGTTTGCCCTACATTTTACCCATTGCTGGAAAGGTTAAAGAAGGATTTATGGTTTTTCCAAGGGAATTAGCATGAAGAAAAAGACTAGTGAAGTATGAAGGACCTTTGATCTCTCTATATTTCCAAGCAAAACGTAACGACATGAACAAACAGAAAGTAGATTAATGGTATTAAAAAGTTTGACATATTAAAACACCAATTCAGAGAATATCGTAATATCGCAAATGCTTCTTTAATAAGTCAATTTTCAGGGTTCAGCGTTCACAGTCACAAGGCAAAAGCTTCAAATACGAAAAGGCCGCCAATTATCCGGCATTTTATAATAACTGAAGGATTTTAAGTCAAATTGTTCGATATATAAGACCGGAAACCGTATCGGTTAAATACACAAGATTTAGCCGATGGATAGATTGATAGATGATGAAAATAAATCCAAGTATGTTTGGTTTTAAAGAAAATTGATTGTTTTATAAAAAAATATTTGTCAGAGGTGTTCATTTTTATCCTATTTACCAACCCCTTCGCTTCAGCAGGATATGACACAAGGTCAATTTTTAAGCGGAGTTTATCAGGTTTGAATTCAGAGTTTTCCCTCTCCTAGACCAGTTGCCTCACCAAGGCTGAAGAACCCAGTCTGTCCTATTATTTACCCATAGCTGGAGGGAGAATAATTGGATTAATACCTTTCCCAAGGGTACTAGTGCTATGTGAAATGCAATCAGTCTCGTTCCGGATTTAAACTCGTGTCGCCGTGTCCATGTAAGGATGTTTATGAATGATGTTTTACAGATGTATCAGAACAAAGATAGATCGACAGACAGCGTTGATAAGTTTGACTAATTTAAACTGCAAAACAGGGAATACTCTTTGTAAACTCACAAATAGTTCATCAATGTCTCCAGTCAATTTCCGCTGTTCAGTATTTACAGTCGTGAGGTAAAAAATTTCTCCTTGAATGAAAAGTCAAATTGTTCGATATATCGCACTAGAAACAAATTATGTTAAGTACGCAAGATTTATTGGATTGATAGATTGAGATATAAATATATATCTTAATATCTTTGGTTTAGAGGAAAATTAACTTTTTATTAAAAAAACATTTGGTTGGGATGTGGATGTCTATGGATATTATTTAACTGAAAAATATAAACGGAGATAGATACTTACACTGACTGAGATAGATAGATAGATAGATAATGAACAGAATAAGATAGATAGATAGATAGATAGATAGATAGATAGATAGATAATAAACAAAGTAAAATAGAGAGATAGATAAAATAATAAAATTGTTAGATTGATGAATAGATAGATAGATAGATAGAAATAATAAAATTGTTTGATAGATAGATAGATAATAAACAGAAAAAGATAGATAGATAGATAGATAGATAGATATGTTATATTTTGACCTTCGACCCGGCCCAAAATGCTATTCCAAGGTGATGCACTGAAAGGAAGTGACACATTCTTATGGCCAATAATCGAAAGAAATCGCGCAGGTGTGCTCGGCTGATAATATCGGACAAGGTGAAGGTCCCACTTCAGAGTGATGCACCGGAAGAGAGTGACCTGTGAACTGCATGACAGTTATTTCCGTTCGATGACGATCACACAGGCCATTCCAAAGATAGCGGAAGTGACACATCCCGATCACCAGATATCGGAAGAAATTACGGAGGCGTGGAGGCGTGTCCATATCTCCGCGTGAGAGTTTTAAGGTAATATAAGGCCGACAAATTGAACAGAAGACAGTTGGAGTTCGAGTCCCAGTGGCAGTTGCGGCCAGTTGAGTTGCAGGGAGTTTAGTTGGAGACGAGATGTGGTAAGGAAAGCCACACCAGGCCGAAGGCGCTTGAAGCCCTGATGAGTTGGGGTCCAGAGAAGATGCTGATAAGATGCAGTAAAGAAAGCCAGCCCCCAGCAGAGTGGACCCCAAGGCTTCCGGTTGAGGATCTAGGAGAACAAGAAAGACACAACGTGACGGCCATAAGGAGTGGAGGTCAAAGTATTGCAGTTTCTGTTCGGTCTCCAACACCCTCTCACTCGCAAACCTTGAACAACCCTTTCGAACCTTACAAATAAAATGAGAGGTAAATATTGTTAAAGAAGTCTTCCTGCGTCATTTATCATTGCATCTTTATAATTGTGTCGTTGTGATGCTGTAGATGACTATATAACAGATAGATAGATAGATAGATAATAAACAAAATAAAATTGAGAGATATATTAAATAATAAAATTGTTACATAGATAGATAGATAGATAGATTGATAGATAAAAATAATGAAATTGTTTGATAGATAGATAGATAATAAACAGAATAAAATAGATAGATAGATAGATAGATAGATAGATAATAAACAAAATAAAATAGAGAGATATCAAATAATAAAATTGTTTGATAGATAGATAGATAGATAGATAAATGAAAATAATGAAATTGTTTGATAGATAGATAGATAGATAATAAACAGAATAAGATAGATAGATAGATAGATAATAAACAAAATAAAATAGAGAGATATATTAAATAATGAAATTGTTACATAGATAGATAGATAGATAAAAATAATGAAATTGTTTGATAGATAGATAGATAGATAGATAGATAAGAATAAGATAGATAGATAGATAGATAGATAGATAATAAACAGAAAAAAAATAGATAGATAGATAGATAGATAGATAGATAGGAAAAAAGAAGAAGACAAACAAACAGAAAAGTTTCCAAGTATTTTGACCATTCTTTTTACATTTGCGAGAAAAAGTAATGAAACTTTGATATATTAGAAATAATAATCAGTTAATCGAAGACACCAATTATTCTCTTCAAATCCCCAGAGTTTATTCACACTGGTTAATATAATGACAAATGAATCTCTCACCCTGACGATAAATGGAAATATTGTGGCACACGCCAATGTACCGTCCCGTAGGTATACAGATATTTTCCGATTTTTCCTTTCATCCTATTAAACAAACGAACATACGTTATTCTGACATTCAAATGCGTTGTTTAATATCGTTCTTGGCACGGATAGCTGAACATAAAAGGAGATTGGGCTGCTCCTTCGGCTGGAGCTGTAGAATACGCCGATAGCACCTCTACAGTGGGTTAAGACACCCCTCCTAACGAAGTCATCTGTTAGTTGTGGGTGGAGACCCGGAGTGCATGAGGTTGGGATCCTCGTGCCTGAGCAGTCCATGAACTGGCAACTAAAGTGTCACATGACCAGCAAAACTCCCCTTCAGCTCTTACTGAGTGAGACGGGCGGTCACAGAGGCGCGATTTGATCACTTGGCTGGTCACATTAAGTACTGGCAATTATGTGATTGTCCCGACTGTATGCTATAAATTGTCCTCCCAGCAAATATTTAAATCTTTTTTATCTTAAAAGTGCTTGAAGGCGACGGCTGATGGTTAATTGAGCTGAGACAGCTTGAAACCATATAACGATGAGCAAACAAATGATTAATATAAGAATTATCAGTGTCAGATAGCGATATCTGAGACCATTTAACTGTGTGCAAACAAATCAACAACATCAGATTGAAGTATTAGTGTTAGATAGCAATACATAAAACCCTTCAACTGTGTGCAAACAAATAAGCTCTGGCTCGTTTAAAAATAATGTTGCCAATAAACTATTCGCTTACAAATTATATATATAAACATATGAACAGGATTTGGCATTAAATAACCCACACAAGTTTATATGCCATAAACCACCATGAAACCATAAAGTACACTAGAAATTCATTACATCAAAAGACAAAAGTTGGTAACTCAATTATAGGCATATTGGCTGACAACATTAGAGGAAAAACGCTACCATTGTCAAGTTATATAGGTAATTACTTGTTTAAAGTAAAAAGAAACGGTTGTTTTACTAGTAGGCACAGTAGCTTTATAGAAAAAATTCACATTGCTGCATGCATATGTTTAGGCATCGCTTTCAAAGTTTTGCTGCTCATTTGGTTACGGATTTTGAATACGCTGAGCGCATCACTGAAGAAGACCTCCCTTCAGCGAGTCTACTGGATATGACAGTAACCAATCTGATGGTGAAGTTCAAGTCCTCGAGTTTTGGGGAATGTAGATACACTTCATTGCCATTACTCCCAGGTCCACTCTGACCGGAGTGGTAGCAGTTGATAGGATCCAACCTATGGGTCAAATAGAACTCTTTAATCATTTACAAGACCTGAAACAATTTATATTGAATAGAATTACAAGTGTTAAATATTAATACTTGAAACCATTTAACTGTGAGTAAACAAATGAGCTCTGGCTCGTTTAAAAATTGTATTACCTTCAAACTATTCGTTTACAAATGATACATTTTAAAACATATATATATATATATATATATATATATATATATATATATATATATATATAAACAGAATTTGATTTTAAATAACCCACAAGGTTTGATCAGCCGTGAAACATAACTCAGCAACGTAATTTTACGTCTCAGGAGAGAAAAAAGAAAATTATGTCTTCCTTTGAAACAACAAGTATATATATATATATATATATATATATTTACGACTTCGAGTTGGTACGCCAGTCACGCTATTACGTTTAATTTCGGATGAATGTCCCTGGGGAAAGGTAACCTGCGAAGATTGAAACAAAGAAACTTAACCAAATCAAACAAGTACACGAACTTACAGAAGGAAGTTGTGTTGTAATGAATATGGTAGTAGGAAATAAACTATGCGATTTGTTTTCAAATTTCACACCAGGCTGTTTTTATTTCACCTACCTCTAATATGTTTAGGAAATGTATGAATGCAACTCTCTCCAGCTATGAATAAATAGTAGGGCAGACTGAGCACTTAAAAATTAGTATAGCAACCTATCCAGGAGAAGAAAAACTAAATTCAAATTTGCAAAATTCTTCTTAAAAATTTGACCTTATGTCGCATCCTGCTTGTACGGAGGGGTTCATATACGAATATTATCCTCATCAACAGGTCTCACTGCTAATAGAGATTTCCATGACACACCCTATCTCCATCCTTCACCATCATCCATTTTCCCCGAAAGGTGTTCTAAACTACACCCTATATCCGGGCAAAGCTGTTGTAGGTAAATTCTTGTGGGTTAGCCAACACTGGCACGACCAAGTCAAGGGATCCATAGAAGAATGTCACTTATGAGTTTATCTTTGATTCTCCAGCTGTGACCCTCATCTCATGTTTGTATTACTTGGATGGTTTTAGAGATGGGAGGTAGGTGGCCGTACAACTGTTGTTTTGTGGACCATTGGCAATATGGTTTGAGTGTTCACCAATAGTCCGGGACTGGGTCCTTCAGTCTTGGTGAGGCAACTCGTCTAGGAGAAGGAAAGCTCTGAATTCAAACCTGTTAAACTCCGCTTAAAAATTGACCTAGTGTCATATCCTGCCCGAGCGGAGGGGTTGGTAAATATAAATAGTCCGAGAGACCGGGGTTCAATCCCAGGTCTGGTCATATCAAAAACTCAAAAATTATATTTGAGGCCTCCTTGTTTAACACTCAGCACTATAAGGCAAGGGTCAAGGGAAAGTGGAGCAATCCTTGAAAAAGAGTCGCACCCTCCCCTACACATCGGTGTCGTAGCTATTGAAAAAGGAGCCTTCGTGTCGCCCTCGACTACGGTCGCCAACGACTTGTATATATATATATATGTATATATATATATATATATTCAAGCAAGTTTTATTAAAGAAGGAACTCTGTTAATTATTTTAATTTTATTTATTCAAGTCTCCTTATTTTTCTAGTGTCGGGATATAGAATGTAAACGAATTGCCCCATATCTTCTGCCCAGTTTTAATTATCTGTAGCGTTTTGTTTTGAAGTTGGTTAGAATGTTTTCAGCATTTTGTTTTAAAACGTTCAGTCGGAAGAAGGTTTACTAATAGAGTCAAGAGTTTTTAGTTCTTAAGGATATTAAATATTTACATCATATTAAATGAAACAGACTACAACAAAAAAATTGAAAATATTCTCAACGACCAAACAAAATTTAAAAAAAAAATTCACCAAAAACCCCACCGACCAACTTAAAAACACATTTCAAGTTTTAAATTTGAAATAATTTTGAGTTTAATCTAGATTATTATAAGGATCTGACGATAAAGGTACTTTTAGCGTGACCTGATCGTCCATCAGATTTGATTATTTGGTTAGCCCACAATTTGCTAATAGAAACTAATCTTCCATTGTAGTCACCCACGTAAGCACCGAACTGGTTCATTGCCTCTTTAGTAGTTATTTACTAAACTTTTCTTAGTCAGGTACTCAGCCGTCACTTTGCTTTCTGAAACCACTTTACTATTGTTTTTACCCATCTGAACAGGCTTATCACCTCTTGTTATTTGTCAAGATTTTCTTTGTATGGCACACATACCTCGGAATACTTAAAAGAAATACTATCCTTAACTAGACGTCCATCTAAATACTGAATTTATTCAGCACTTCTTAACTTGTTATTTAATAAGACTTACTTAGTATGGCAGACAGATCTCAGATTGCCTATAAGAAATACTCTCTTTTAGTAGTCACCCATCTGAATACTGAATGTATTCGGCACCTCTTAACTTGTTATTTGATAAGATTTACTTAGTATGTCCATCAGATCTCAGATTGCTTATAAGAAATAATCTCTTTTAGGAGTAACCCATCTCAATACTGAAGATATTTACAACCTCTTAACTTGTTATTAAGATTTGCTTAGCATTGCACTATGGCCTGAGGTTGCTTGCGGTGATTATACTTCCATAGTGGTCATTCATCGGAATACTGAACGGTCTCATCATCTCTTGATTCGTTACTTACGAAACTTTTCTAAGTCTGGCACAGAGACTTCCGTTTGCCTGCCAAAAATCAATTCCTTATTTGTCATTTACCTAAATACCAGACAGACTCATTACCACATATTATTCACTGAACGTTGCTGCCTTATGATACTTGCACTTTCACAAATCCGTGTTGAACCAAACACAACGATTAAAAAGTATTGGAGCAGGTAGACAGATATACAGACTTCTTGGTTTTAGTTTGCTTAAAGTCTTTGCTGTTAATAATCGCTCCACCCTTCAAGCAATGTTCAAGCATATTGGTGCTTAACTTTGGTGATCTAGCAGGAACTGATAACTTTGCCAGACTTGAGTGTAAGGAATTGTATTTCTTCTAAACAATATTCAAGACTCATATTGATTGCATATTGGAGAGTCAGGATTTGGAATTAGCGCCTTCTCTATTTTATTCCCAAGATAGATCACCTTTTGATAATCATATTTTCTGATCTCTAGACACTCATATGTGTAATAATATAAAGAAAAACACGAATAGGAGTTTTAGAGTTTATCGTATCAAAATACGTTTTATAGAAGTGTTTTAGAAATAAGTTTTATAGAAATCATCAACTATGAATATTTCTGATTATCATCATCATTATCATCATCAAGTCGTGCTAAAAGCTTGGGTTCCTTTGACTCTCTCGCCATGATTCCAGCCAGTACATCACTCTTTGCAGGTTCTCTAGACGGCATCCAATATCCGCGCAAAGCTTTTGAATATATGTCTTTACTGGTATGTCCATGTGTGGAAGCTGACCGCAGAACATCGCTCATAAGTTGGTCACTGCTTCTCCAGCAATGTCCAGCACGTTTTGCTTGTCTTACTTGGATATATTCTCAGATGCGAGGCAAGTAACCGTACAACTGCAGCTTTGACGGGTTCTGCTTCCAGAATTGTTTTAAAAGAGTGCTGAGCATCGTTTTGTACTTCCCATCAGGCTCTTTCTCCCGGTGCTTCGTTAAATTTCGGGTGGATCATCCATAGATTATTACTGACACTATCACAGCTGCGAAGAATTTCTGTTGTATTTCATCTGATTGGTTAGATCTCCATATGTTCGATTAACTTTAGATAGCAGTCTATAGATTTCCTATGATTATATTGACACCACTTTCAGTAGATGAGGTATTGCTCCCCAGCTATGGGAAATGGTTTACTAATTTTAGAGGTTTTAGATTTAATGCGAAGATGTCAATATCTCGTTTAATACCCAATTTTAATAGAATTTATTATTATTGCTTGAGCTGGTGTATTTGAGAGAAGTGCTTGATCATAGGCGCAGTCTAAATTATAATTGTTTATTATCCGATGAAAGTGAAAAGCGTTTTGTAGTCTTTTCACACTCCCGTCACCAAATGAAAAGAGACCGAAGTACGAAATCCCGGATATATCCTAACAGTAGGATACTAAGTCTAACGTAATGTTGGTCAGGTTTCGATCCCAGCTTCAAGTGTCCTACATGTCTAGCCACACAGTAGAGTTGTGATACAACGAAACAGTCTGTCTTTGGATGACAATATATATACGGGGTGCCTTCAATAAGTTTCCAGACTTTTTTGTGCAAGCATTTAAAATTGTCGTAGACTCTTGAAAATTCACTATGTTATTGCTAAACATATGATATGAATGACCAATTTTAAGATTTCAGGTACAAATGAACAGCTACAGCACGAATCGGAATACACCCAACTAAAGCCTGATTGTCACAGTTGGTGAATTTGAAAAATGCAATCTGGATGTGAGCACACTTTAGAAGAACAATATGCAATAAAAATCTGTTTTAAAGTAGGAAAAACTGCCACAGAAACGTATGGAATGCTTCAGACCTCTTTTGGAACATCTTACATGAATCGAGTATCAGTTATTGAGCGGCATAGGAGATTCAAGGAAGGCAGGGAGTCTGGGAGGGATGATTAGAGGTGTGGGAGGAGTAAGGAAGTCAGAACACCAGAGTCGATTGACCAAATAGTTAGGGTTAAGTTTACTATGTTGAGGTTTTAAGGGAGTTCATGAAGAGATTCCTTCGGAAGAGGCCAGCACTCTTCAAATCGGCTCAGTGGCATTTCCACCAGGACACAGCTCCATCCTTGTGGCAGACTATTTGACCAAGACGGGCATCAAGACAGTTCCCCATCCTCCCTATAGTCGAGACCTTGCTCCCTGTGATTTTTGCTTATTTCCTAAGCTCAGAGACTGTCGTTATGAGACAACTGAGGAGATGAAAGAGGCTGTGACGAAGGTCATTGACACGCTCACACAAGAAGCCTTCCATGGGACCTCGTAAGTTATTGGAACGGTACAACAAGTGCATTGCAACCGGAAGAGATTATTTCGAAGGTGACTAAAGTTTCATGTGTGCACTATCAAAAAAAAGTGCCCATATAAAGAAAGCCTGGAAACTTATTTAATGATCATCGTATATATATATATATGAAAATAGGTGAAACAAAAAACTTTGTCAGAAAAGCTAGAGCTCTAAGCTAACCAGGGATGAACATAATTTCTTACCAGCCCTATAAAAGACGCCCTGAAATATTAGCACTACTTTGGAAGCTTTTACGAGAAGCTCCAAGAAAGAAATTTTGTAATATAATGGCCGAGGGATTTCGTTTTATGCCTTTGGGTTTAGTTAGGCTGATAACGTTTCGGTTTAGCACATGGGTTACTTAGGTGCAACATTAACGCAGGTGTTCACGCGCGTGCGCAGGCGGAGCGGACGTGTCACTCAGAGATGTCACAATAGCTCGAGATGGGAAACGGGGCAAGCAAGTGCGAATGACATCATGCACCGGAAGCACGCGTAGGATTTTGGGAATTTGAAGAAAGTTAGTAGAGTTGAGACTAGACACTGGACGGAAAGGATTGACTTCCGCTTGCTCGCGGAGGCCTTGGGCAGGTGTTGCACGAGATGGGGGGCTGCATTGAAAAAGCCAGAATAGAAAGACTGTGTCTCTCTCTCCTTATGTCGAAAAACCTTAAAACTCAAAGGTAATAAAAAGTTTCGTACCTGAACAAAGAAATCGTTATGTGTTTTTCGTGTTTCATGATTCCTATGTTCTATGTATATATGTTATGAACATCCCATGTACATTTCGCATATTCATGTATATGGCTATGGTACATATATATATATATTTGGTGCCAGAGCTTGGCATGTCGTTCATGGCATGGTTACGACTGGGTTATCAAAGAGACGATCAGGCTAAGAACATGGGTATCTATTTCAAGCGGCTTGTTCAGGCGATGGAAGTAGAGAGAGAGAGAGAAAAAACACAAAGCTCCAGAAAAAATAAAAAGAATAAAAACCCAACTCCAAGAACAAGAAGAAAAAAATGCAGTGCTCCAAGCAGGAAAAGAAAGAAAAAGAAAAAGAATGCGAGCGGAAAATGAAAAAAAAAACAGATTGCAACCAGTGAAGTCAGGAAAAAGGCATGTAAAGAAAAGAAAAAAGTAAAAAGAAGGTATTTGCTCACTGTAAAACTTCTATCTTTGCTGCCAATTAATATTGGGTTCGTGAAAAAAGAATTTAAATTGATTATGATGGTGAATGCATGTGTTGTAATGACAAGGGCCTTTCTAGAAGGATAAAATTGGAGATAACTTTTAAAAAAAGGGAAAAAAGATCGAGCCGTAAGCATAGAAAAATGACAATTACAGCAATGTGTAATATTGCATCGTAGTGAGGGAGAAAAAAGAAAGAGTAAGAGAAACATATGCATGCAGGGAAAAGAAACGAAAGATGACTAGGGGACTGTTACTGTCCGTTTTTTGTGTGACGTTTTTAAAGTAAACAATTTCTATGAATGAAATTTCATAGTAAACAGGGTTTTTTGTGAGTAAAATTTTGTAGTGGTCCGAGCAAAATAGTAATTGGAAATTAGAATTTCAGTCGAAGATCTGGAATTCTGCACATCAGTGGTTTGTCCAAGGATTGCGCATATCTCTAGTTAAGACGTTTAGGACAGGTTTCGATATTTGTGAAGTTGGGATAATCGATTTTGGACGCTGGTGGAATCAGGCCGGGTTTTTTGTGGAAGTTGTTGATACCAACTATTGGGGACATGGATAATGTCTTGGACTTTTCTAGTCCCTATCGACTGAAAATTGTCTCGAATAAATCTCGCCATAGGGGCAGAGCAACTAAGAGACAGATTTTTTTTGTGTCTAACGAGGCAGACGGATATTTTATGAGTTCCCCCCTGGAGTGGGGTTTTGAGGTTTTTATTAGGGAAGATATACGGAAACAGGGGTTTTGAGATAATTAAGATATGCACAGAGTTTTAGTGATCTTATTGGATGTGTTTGAAAATTCGCGGACTCGGATTTTGAAGTGTTTTGAGGGGGAAAATTTGTTGGCTGAGTTAATAAAAGTTTGGGTGGTTTAGGAGAGAACACCCGGGATATTTTAAGGAAAAAAAGAAGAAAGAAAAAAGATAAGAAAGACGGGTACTCGTAAGCTGTTGAAAAGATGTGAGATAGACCGTTTGACGGTGGTCAGAAGTTGAAAAAAAACGGAGAAACATTTATCTTGCTTTGATTACGAGCTATGCTAAGTTGTGGAGGGTTAAAATGTGTATATTAATTGATGACAGAGATTACTAGAGAAGGAGATGTAAAGTTAGCAGTAATGAGTACGGATGTAGAAGGAAAGCAAAAGTGTATAAGACATAATAAGCAATTGACCTGAGAGTGAAAAAAATTAAAAAAAACAATTTAAAGACTGAGAAAATATACGTGCCGAACCAGTAAATGTGTTTGAAAAAAAAGAAAAAAAATGAAAGAAAAAAAATAGAAAATGAAGGTCAATACGGACACTTTTATTTTCAATGACTTTTGAGTTTGGGACTGATGCATGTTTTTTGTTGTATTGGTTTGATGAAATTGTATTACTGATAATTTTGTTGATCAGTTCGACATGTGGAAGAGCGGCAAATAGTTTAAGAAAATAATTTGTCATCATCGATGACAAATGATTTTATTTGTAGAGAGAAATGCATGTAATATAATGGCCGAGCGATTTCGTTTAATGCCTTTGGGTTTGGTAAGGCTGACAACCTTTCGGCTCAGCACATGGGTTACTTAGGTGCAACATTAACGTAGGTGATCACGCGCGTGCGCGGGCGGAGCGGACGTGTCACTAAAAGATGTCACAATAGCCCGAGATGGGAAACGGGGCTAGCAAGTGCTAATGTCGTCACGCACCGGAAGCATGCGTAGGATTTTGGGAATTTGAAGAAAGTTAGTAGAGTTGAGACTAGACACTGGACGAGAATGGTTGACTTTCGCTTGCTCGCGGAGGCCTTGGGCAGGTGTCGCACGAGATGGGGGGCTGCATGTGAAAAAGCCAGAATAGAAAGATGTGCCGCTCTCTCCTTATGTCGAAGAACCTTTAAACTCAAAGGTAATAAAAGTTTCGTACCTGAACAAAGAAGTCGTTACGTGTTTTTCGTGTTTCGGGATTCCTATGTTCTATATATGTATGTTATGAACATCCCACGTACATTTCGCATATTCATGTATATGGCTATGGTACAATTTATTGCAGAGAGTTGGGAATTACCAGATGGAATCCACATAACAAAGAAAAAGTCTTCAGAAAACTATCTCAGTTTCAACAGATTTATTACTTAAAGTAGACGGTTAGATCTTTTTCAGTGTCATTGCGAAGAGGATGACGAGATTCGTGAAAAGCAATGGGTATGTCATTACATTAATAGAAATGGTGAGAATTCCCGGCTTTCCAGGTTGAATTGAACATACCACTATGTTGTGGGACCGAATAAAAATGACAAAAAATAATAAATCTGCCGAACTTTACGTCATTTGGTTTGATCTCGAAAATGCAAATGGCTCAGTAAGACAACAACTAATTGAGAATGCAATAGAGTTCTTTTGGATTCCAGAGGACATTAAAAAGCTCATATCGTGTGAGTTTTTGTAAATATAAATATTCAACTAACTGGCAAAAGTTGAATATTGGCATCACGATGGGATGTGTTATCTCTCCACTACTTTTCGCTTAATTAATGGAAATGATATTGCGTCGTGCTGAAGTAAACACGAATGAAATAACCGGTCCATCTATGAAGTCTTTTATGGATGATATAACTCTAGCCCGTAAAATCCAGATCACATATGAAACAACTAGTGACCAGCCTACAGGAGCTCTTAAAATGGGCTGCGGTGAAAATAAAGCCTTCAAAGTGCCGTAGTTTATCAATAATTAAAGGCAACTCCAGAGAGATAAAGTTTTCCATTGATGGGAACGAAATCCCCACAATCTGCGAAAAAAGCGTTAAGAGTCTCGGTCGCTGATGCTCCCTACCACTTACTGATCGACATCACTGGCACGACCTAAGCAAACTGCTGAAAGATGGATTACGCTCCATTAATAAATGTGAACTCCTTAATAAAGTTCAGTATATTTATTCGAGATTATTTTCTAAATTATCATTGTCAATGCAAGTATATGAGGTATTAATCACAAAAGTTGAAACAACGGAGCAGTTAATCAGTAAATATACGACAAAATGGTTGGGAGTACCTAACTCCTTAACAAATGTGGCACTATAGAGTTCATCAACGAAGCTAAAACTTCTGACATTGTCACTTGTTGGGGAATTTGAATTAGGTAAAGAGCGACTTTTCCAGATGCTGCGTGAGTGAAGAACGCCCAGCCGTTTGTAATAACTGGTCGGAAATAGAAGGTAAAAATAGCTGTAAAGAATGCAGAATTGTCTCTTAAGATGAAAAAATAATTGCCACTGTTGGAAATTGAAGAGCAGGTGTAGGCTTTCATCCACGACGTTGACAGTCCAAGAAATCCACGATAAACAAAAGAAAAATGGTTTTGGAAAAAAAAATTCATCATCTTGAGGAAGTCACGCGTATTGCTACAGCTGTAGGACAAAGGAAACAGAGCGCATTGACCAAGTGGGAGAGTCCAAACGACGGAACTGTCACATGCCAGCCGAAACTCAAACTAGAATTAATTATCCACAACGTGTTACACGCTCCCCATCCTCCCTTGACGTTTTAACCACAAGTTGTTGTTGTGTTTTTGTTCTTTTCTCTGTGAACCTGCTTCTCACTTTGATCCGGCCCACATAAATATTCAGACGGGGACTTAGCAACTTATGCAACGAGCTGCAGAAGCGGGTATTATCACATAAGAAGCTATTCGCGGAGACATAACGAAATCTTTGAGATTTTTGCTGAGGCTGCGAATATATGCTTTGAGACTGCCAATAAATCACTAAATAATATCAATAGAGTGATTCATTTTATTAAAGAAGGAAATATTTCGAATCTTTCGCGCAGAAACAAGCACGGATCATCATTGCTTGATGGCTGCACGGACTGGCACATCGCAACTGATTTAGAACATCATTTCGTATTTTCAACAGAAATATCGTTAACTAGCCAGCGTCCAGATAATGTCATTTGGTCCGATGAATTAAAAAATAAGTTTTCGTTATTGAGTTAACGGTCCCTTTTGAAAAAAATTTCGACTACTCACATCAGCGTAAGTTGAAAAATATGATGATCTACGGGAACAATGTGTCAGAAATGGCTGGATAACCAATATATTTCCTATCGAGGTCAGATGTCGAGGTTTCATTACCAACTCAACCTCCGTATTCTTGACTAATCTTCGACTTTCTCCATCAAACAAGAGGAAATACATAAAAAAGATCCGAGATAAGGCTCTAACTGCATCAGCATGAATATAGCAATTGCATAGAGTGATCCACCAAAGTCTGCTGGTATCGTGAGTCACTGCAGGGGTGCTGTGGTTTAGTGGTAATGATGTTTCGGCCCCGAAAACATGCATAAACACAGAGTCATCATCTGATGAAGGCTTTGTGTGAAGCAATGCTGCTGTATAAACATCAGTTATTGTATGATACCTATATATGGAAAATCAAGTGATTCTATATTTAAAGAATTGTTAATTTTTCTGAAATATAGGCTCGAGAAACTGTAAATTTTGTGCCTGTATCTTTGCATTTACTAAACAATCGTCACTTTGAAATTTCACCTGACTTGCTGCACAAAATTTGAAAGATCAAAACTCAAGAAATCTTTTCCCTCCTTGACTGTGACATTTTTTCACCAATTATAAAGTAAAGTTGGCGACCATAGTCGAGGGCTTCTCAAAGGCTACCTTTTCAAAAGATACTACACCAAGGTGTAGGGGAGAGCGCTACTCCATTCGCTGGATTGCTCCACTTTACCCTTGAATTGTACCTTGTAATGCTGAGTGTTAAGCAAGGCGGCTTCATTGTTCCAGTTTTTAGTCTTTGGTACGACTCGACAAGGGATTGAACCCCTATCTTCCGGAGAATTGGCGAACACTCTCCCCATTTGATCAAATCATAGATAAATCACCTTTTTTTTTAAATCTAATTTTGAACCTATCTCAATTTTCAGTAGATTTATTGAGCTATTCTGTAAATCTTCTAAAAACTTTGGGAGGAAATCTATCATTCTGTTCCTTCAAGATTTCATTTAATTTCAACATCGCTTAATCATTTTAGATTGAACGGAAATATTTTGTTCATTTTAGATATGCTCATACTATCATTACACGCTTCACATACTAATAACGTTTTTTTAGCTGCATCCAGTTTCATATATATATATATGAGTATTATTCGGTCCAGTTAAACCAGAGTTGGGAGTAATTCCTTCAGAACAAGAAAATCATTCAAAAACTGAACATTTAATTTTTCCTGGTAGAGAGCTCGATGTAATTAATATTACAGAGCAATACTTTCTTTAAGAAAAAAAAAACAAAGACCGGTTATTTTAGGATTATAAATTTATTTCCATCCTGTTATGTGTTTCTGATGTAAACCAAAAACACAAAAAAAAAATTTAACAGGACTTCTTCAGATCTTATGGATAAGATAAATCAGAATAGACACGGGAGGGGATGGAAAAGGGATGAAGAGTTATCTCCTCATTTTTTCTCAATTCCGTTTTTTTATTTATTTATTTATTTATTCTTTTTTATTTTACTCTCGGTTGGAATTATAGTAATTTAACTTTTTTATTTTTCTGTTATTTATTTTATTCATTTTCTTTTTTAGCTCATACTATCATTACACGTTTCACATACTTATAACGTTTTTAGTTGCATCTAGTTTCATATATATATATATATATATATATATATATATATATATAAGTATTATTCGATCCAGTTAAACCAGAGTTGGGAGTAATTCCTTCAGGACAAGAAAATCATTTAGGAGTTGAACATTTAAATTTTCCTCGTTGCCCTTTAAAGAAAATATATATATATATATATATATATATATATATATATATATATATATATATATATATATATATTTCTCCCGAATATATTCACACAAAGATGCTTTACACACACAAAATGTATTAACAAGATTTTGATAATGCAGAATGCTACATTGAATACATGAACATTTCTTTCCTGTAATGTTAGTATTGGAGAATATTAACTCTTTAACATTTTTTTTCTTGCAAGAAAGACTTTATAACTTTTGCTTTTATAGAAACTTTTCACTTAGGTGAAAGAAATAGAATTTATCACATTTAGAGATCGGCGTTTCATTCAATCATTTACACACGTACCACCGCTAAAACACACTTATATATATATATATATATATATATATATATATATGTGTGTGTGCGTGTGTGTGTGTGTGTGTGTGTGTGTGTACGTGCATATATATATTTTCTTTGGTTCATATATATATATATGTGTGTGTGTGTGTGTGTGTGTACGTGCATATATATTCTGTGGTTCAAGGAACACCCCACTTCCCCTTAAATCTCGAGTGTGTGACTCCTTCCAGTCACCGTCATGACTTGGCGTCCGCAGTTTGAAGTGGCAGATCCTGTTTTACCGCTAGTCCACTCGAAGAGATGCTGAATTATAATAATTTGTTCCTTTTTTATAGCTTTGCTCTTTTGATATTCTATCAATTCTTGACCCATCCCAGAATGTAGAATACACCAACTGCAGCGAGTAAGCCCTTTCCCCACCAACGAGTCTCCTGGATGAAACGCTAAACTATCTGATGGTACTATTTACCAACCCCTCCGCTCGGGCAGGATATGACACAAGGTCAATTTTTAAGCGGAGTTTAACAGGTTTTGAATTCAGAGTTTTCCTTCTCCTAGACTAGTTGCCTCACCAAGGCTGAAGAACCTAGTCCGTCCTACTATTTACCCATAGCTGGAGGGAGAATAAGGGGGTTCATACCTTTCCCAAGGGTATTTGCCCGAAAGTGAACGTAATAGCGCGACTGGAGTACGAACTCGCGTACTACGATTCCGCAGTTCATCGCTTTAACCATTACACCACGAGGACACCCTAAACTATCTGATGGTAAGGCTTCAGACCTACAGTTCTGGGTAATGTAGAGTACACCTTCATTGCTATTACTCCCAGATCCACTCCGACCTGGAGTGATAATATCCGTGGGTCAAATTGAAACTGTTCAACATATTTGTGCACAAACAAATCTCTGATTGAATTGTTAGTGTTACATAGCAATACTTGAAACCATTTAACTGTGAGCAAGTAAAACTATTGGCGTTAGATAGCAATACCTGCAATCATTTAGTTTGCGTGAACAAATGATTTATGCTTAATAGAATTACTTGTGTTTGATTGGAATACTTTGAAACCATTAAACTATGGGCTAACTCTAACAGTACAAAATCGTGTGCAAACAAATTATCTCTACCTTTTTTAGAAATAAAATTAAATACAAACTGTTCGCTTACAAAAATGCATATATATATATATATATATATATATATATATAACTATTTGATTGTGTGCAAACAAATGATTAATATTAAATATAATTATTTGTATTTGATAGGAATACTTGAAACAATTTACCTGTGTGGAAATAAATGAGCACTAGATTGTTTTGAATGTTAGCTACAAACTATTAATTTACAAATCACACTCACACGCCCCATTATATATATATATATATATATATATATATATATATATATAGTGGATTAGGCTTTAGATAACTTAGAAGGGTTCTTATGCCATAAAACCCAACCAATCAACATTCACTTGTAGTATGGCAGTGGCCACCAGATCTTTACCATAGGGCAAGTTTTCAGTTCGTTATTATTTCGTTCATTTTCTTTGGATCATTTTTATATTTTCTATAGGAATGGAACTAAGACTTTTGTTTTATCTAAGAAAAGTTGGTAAAACCTGATCAATATTTAATTGATCTCGTAGCGGAATTTTATGTGACGTAGCGGCTACCGTGGTACCCGAATTCGGCATCGGAAGAATAGAGTTCGAACTCTATTTACACTATTATGTTTGCTTTCGGACAAATACCATTAGTAAAGGTATGAGCCCCCTTATCCCTACCCCCAGCTATTCTTTAGGTAGTACCTTTACTGTCTGTTCTTTACCAAGGAATGGTCTGGTAATAAATAATTAATGAAGGTTGATATGCCATTAAACAAAGAAAACGAAACCATGTTACTAGCATAGATCAATATGTCGATTTTTTGTGGGGTTTCTCATAAAAAATGACTAAAGTTTTATTGACTATCAATATCACTTTCTTCTTATGGCTTTTATTTTCGCTTGTGCTTCATATGAAAGCCATAATTAAGAAGAATGTTATCATCTAGGTATGAAGAAATATTAGTAGCACATGCACAAAAGAAGACACTGAAACGAAATAATTAGGGAGAAATTCCAATAACTTATTCTTAGTAAATTTAATCCTTATTTAAATTTGGCCTTTTGCTTTCGTAGTGGTTGTCCAGCAAATATCTATTGAAGGTAAGTTTGTTCGTTATTCAGGGTTCTCGAAGAAGCACCTATTATTTCTTTATCAGATTGAATCAGTCTTTGTGTTGTTTGACAAATAAGGTTAATCAAGCGAAAAAAGGGTGTGGGTCTGTTTGGTTTACAGGAACTTACAAGGTATGATTAAAACAAGGTTAAAACTAAATAGTTAAAATTCTAAATCTCAACATTTGAATAAAGACGCTGGAACAGTTGAGAAGCTTTTATACTATATTTACCTCAAAAACAAAGGATCATTCATAACACTAGATGTAATGTAATGGCCAAGGGATTTAGGTACATGCCTTTGGGTTTTGTTAGGCTGAGAACCTTTCGGCTCAGCACATGGGTTAGTTAGGTGCAAACTTGATGCAGGTGTTAACACAGGCGCGCGTGGGTGGACGTGTCACACAGAAATATCACAATAGCCCGAGACGAAACGGGGTGCCAGGGTGCGAATGACGTCACGTACCGGAAGCGCGCAGAGGTTTTTGGGAGAATTGAAAGAAAGTTTAAGAGTTGAAACTAGACGCCTAACGAGGAGGTTCGACTTTTGGGGTTCGCTGAGGCGAGACGAATTTGCGCGCACGAGATAGGAGCCAGATGAAGAAGCCAACATAAAAAGATTGTTTCTCTCTCCTTATGTCGAAACCTTTAACTCAACAGTAATAAAAATGTTTCGTACCTGAACAAAGAAATCGTTATGTGTTTTCGAATTTCGAGATTCCTATGTTCTATGTATGTATGTTACCAACATTCTATGTCCATTTCGCCCATGGCCATATTTGTGTATATGGCTATGGTACATAGATATGTTTTTGAAACGTTTAAGCTTAACTTGTTTTTAGGCCGATCTTTGTCGTAACTTCCACTGAAAGTGTCCTCACATAGTTGACAAGGGGGTATTCTCCTTGATGTATTGACAAATATCCTTGGCTGCGATATCGTTGTAAGCGAGTTCGAACTCGGATCGCTCCATTAAGTTCACTTTCGAACTTATACCCTTGGCAAAATTATGTGCCCTCTTATTCGCCCTGGCTATGGGATGAATAGTATCACAAACAATTCTTCTTGAAAGTTGACTTTGGTATCAAATAACCCACGAAAGTTGACATGCTATTAAATAAAAAAATGTCCGTGTTTTTGTTTTTTTGTCATATTTCTCTTATGCCTTGTGAACAGTTTTTCATATTTCAAAGGAACACATGGTAACTGAAGCATAAAGAAAATTAATTATTCGGGGTTGAAATTAAAGTAATTACAATGCTCATGAGATCCTTTTGTAACTGCTTTTAGTCACAAACTCAACTGTAAAAATAGAAATTAAGAAAAAAAGAAATTGTTGGTTTATTGAAAAAATATCTTCAGATGGATGATAAAAAACATTGAATAGAAATTCCAAATTGTCTTTGAATTATTATCTCCGATTCAAAATGTCTGATTTTTGGGGTTTTTTTTTTTTCATAACCCTCGCATTTTCTTAACAGTCTCTCTGAAATTGTCAGTCTTGTGTTAAATATTTTGATTTCCTTAATGGTTGTGAGGAGTTAAAATTGATGATAATCAATTTAAATGGCGTTACATTGTTAGTGTCTGTCCTCTCTCATAATTGTTCAGACTACGATGAGAATGACTTGTTTTGATAGAAATCTAGCATTATCAGAATGCAAAGGATTTTTTTTCCAAAAATAGGTCTTCATTAATGGGGGGGGGGAAATCATGATGATTTATATAGAATACAGGAAAGATTACAGTACATATTCATATAATGAACGATTTTTTAAGACCAATTTTTCACCTCTAAAACAAATGTAATATAATGGCCGAGGGATTTCGTTTAATGCCTTTGGGTTTAGTTAGGCTGAGAACCTTTCGGCTCAGCACATGGGTGACTTAGGTGCAACATTAACGCATGTGTTTCCCGCGCGCGCGTGGAGCGAACTTGTCACTCAGAGATGTCACAATAGCCAGAGATGGGAAACGGGGATAGCAAGTGCGAATGACGTCACCCACCGGAAGCGCACGGAGGATTTTGGATATTTTGAAAAAGTCAGCTGAGTTGAGTTGAGGACTGCCTCGGGAGAAGACGTTTGGCTTGCGCTTGCTCGCCGAAGCCAGGTCAGAGGCCTTGGGCAGGTGTCGCACGAGATGGGGGGGGGAGATGAAAAAGCCAGAATAGAAAGAATGTGTATCTCTCTCCTTGTGTCGAAGAACCTTTAAACTCAAAGGTAATAAAAAGTTTCGTACCGGAACTAAGAAGCCGTAAGTGTTTTTCGAATTTCGAGATTCCTGTGTTCTATCTTTATGGACATTCGATGTATGTTTCACTCATAGCCGTATCATGGCTATGGTACTCAAAGATTCATTCTTAACACGAAATATGTTTTTGAAACATTGAAGCTTACATTGTTTTTAGGTTTTAAACTTACCTTAACTTTGATTCAAAATGTCCTCTGTAAAGCCTATACCAAAAAAAAAAAACAAAAACATTAATATTTTTTTCTTAACATTGTTTACTATTTATAACAACTGTTCATATGATATGTACAAATATCATAAATAGGAAACAAAGTTACATAAAAACTTCATTATCTGAACCAAAAGCTTTTGTCTAGGCATGAGATAGTTGGCTACATCAAGGTCTAGACTACATGATTTATTTCTGTTAATTCAGTGATTTTGATTTTATTACAGTAGTTTTGAAATTATAAATAAAAGTATAAATGCTTTATCTTTATGTCAGTAGATGTTATTTACTAAGCTTTGCTTACAGTACTCAGCTTGCTTACAGTTGTGACTCAAACGCCTCAGCTTGCATACAGTACGTGCTATTAGGTTGAGTGGTCACCCATCTCAGAAGTGACTTGACCTATCACTGCCTTAACTTGTTATTTACTGAGCTTTGCTTAGATATGGCACACACGCCCCAGGTGTCCTCCGCAAAGCCGATACCTAAACAAATGGCTAGTAGTTACGCTTCAGTTTCTTTGTTTAATGGCTTATCAGTTTTTGTGGGTTATTTAATGCCAAAGCGATCCTTGTAGAAGGACAGTAGTTGTGCTATTTAACCTTCTGCTTGGGGAATTTAGAAATCAGAGGACAAGCAGAGACTATCTGGACTACATCATTGTTAAAATCGGCCAGAATACCGAAGAGTCCTGGAGATTTGAGGAGACTTGCAGTCACTCAGATTTCTGTAAAAGACCATCACCTATCGCTGGTGTGAAAAACTCTGAAGGAATTAGAATAGTAATAAGAGAAGTAAAAACTGTGGAACACGAAAGTGACAGTGATACCAGTCGTTATTGGTGCGCTAGGAACAATCCAAAAAGCCTTCGGAAAGGGACTGGAAGAGTAGGAAATCGGAGGATGAGCCGAGACAATCTTAATTACAGTATTCTTAAGATCAGCCAGAACACTGAGAAGAGTTCTGGAGACCTGAGGAGACTTGCTGTCAGAGCTGGAGCGAGAAACACGTACTCCTCCTCCTCCTCCTCCTACTACTACTACTACTACTACTAATAATAATAATAATAATAATATTAATGATAAACCCAGTACCTGTCCTAGAAAATAACACACATAAACTACTATGGGACTTTGACATACACACGGATCACCTAATCTCGGCCAGAAGACCAGACTTAATAATAATCAACAAAAAAAGAGGACTTGCAAAACTGTCGACTTTGCTGTCCTGGCTGACTACAGAATAAAACTGAAAGAATGTGAAAAGAAGGATAAGTACCTTGACCTTGCAAGGGAAGCGGAAAAACTATGGAACAAGCAGGTGACAATCATACCAGTTGTAATTGGAGCGTTTAGAACAGTAACTAAAGGATTACTAAAAGGACTTGGAATTCGGCGGACGAGTAGAGACCCTCCAAACTACTACATTATTGAAAACGGTCAGAATACTGAGAAGAGTCCAGGAGACTTGAGGAGACTTGCTGTCACTCAAACTCCTGTGAAAGACCATCAGCTAACGTTGATGTGAAAAACTATAATAATAATAATAATAATAATCAGAGAAGTAAAATAAACTGTGGAACATGAGGATGACCCGTTGTTCTTTAACAAGAAAAAAAGAACTTATTATATAGTGGGTGTTGGTGAACCACTGAGCGAAAATAAGGAAAAGCGAAATAAAACTATGGAACACGAAAGTGACGGTGATACCTATTGTTGGCGGTACGTTTGGAACAGTACCAAAAGTCTTGGCATAAAGACGGGAAGAATTGGAAACCAGAAGAAGAATCTAAACCTTTTAAACTAGAACACGGTTTTGATTGACAAGAATACTGAGAAGGATCCAGGAGATCTGAAGATATTTGCATATCACTCAGACCACCAGTTAACGCTAGTGCGAAAAGCTCACAGGGTGTAAAATAATACATCAATCCTTTAAATTTGTCTTAGACATAGGGTGAAGCAATCACGTCAAGTATCTTCAATTGAACCATTTTGAATTGATTCTGTGTGGTTTGTTCTGTGCCTTCAAGGAGTATTACATCAATCACAATTTTTGACCACTCCGATTGGCTTTATAAATTCCTCTGGACGTGACATCAGACGCTCCCTTGTCACTGATTTGTCAGGGAACAAAGACGGATCACTTGATGTTCATATTGTACGCGTTTCCAAAGAATCCTAGGCTAAAATGTTCCTTTTTATTACTGTGTTTATATATTCACTTTCTTTGCCCGATGAAATTTAAGGAATACACTTATATAATATTCATACGAATTTTGATTATTAATCAACAAACGAATAAATCACAACACATATACCCAATGAGAAGGAGGCGCTAATGGAGAAACGGTTATCATTGTAGAAAATCGACATGGTAAACCGAGTTCAAATCCTGAACGAGGTTGTCCGTATTTCACTTAGTGCAAATAGACTACAGAAAAGTATGAGTCCAACTATATTCCCTTATAGATAAATAGTAGGGCATCCTGCTCTCTTTAACCTTGGTATGGCAACCGGTCTAGAAGAAGGAAAACCCTGAATTCAAACGTGTTAAACACTTTTTAAAAATTGACCTTGTATCACATGCTACCCACGTGGGGGGCGCTGTTAATCACAGATATAGCCATTGTGAAAAAACAAAAGGAAAAAATAGAAGTATTGAAGACTGGATTTTGTTACTTCTATAAGTAAATACTTTCACTGGCAAAAATTTTGAAATTAGCACAGTAGAAGATGTTTGTCTTTTTTTTGAATATTAATTTTCTATAAAGATCCATTGGAAATAAAACTACAATAAAAATGTATTGGAAAAAAGTTTTATTGTAAAAATGCATGGAAAATGATTTTTACAATAAAAATGCACTGGTAATCATTTCTACTTATAACATTCATTGGAAAGGGTTTTTACTATAAAAATGAATTGGAAATGATTTTTATATGATCGACGGACTAGGTGAGCACTCATAACGGCTTTATCGTTATATATTATTGTGTCGGACACACACACACACACAGACATAGACACAGACACACACACACACACACACACATACACACACACACACACACATATATAACTGGATCTGAAGAAGGTCATAACGACCAGAAATAAATATATAATGGAAACTCTAAATGGAAGTTTTTTCGTAAAAAGTATTTTCGCTCTACATATAATTTTTGGTAAATTTTTAATAAAAAATTAATTATATATACGTCTTTATTAAGCACTCAACGGAGATTCCTATTAACTTTGGATTACGACAAAATAAGTCTAAACCCTGGACTATTTTTCTCGGATTATACACGTGTATATATATATATATATATATAGGTATTTACCTAAAAGCTTAGTCACAGACAGGATGTCGAACAGGGTAATTCTTAAGCAGTATAAACAGGTTTAAATTCACAGCTATTAATCTTCGAGACCGTTTGCCTTAAAAACGTTTATAGGCAGAGTCTATCCAGCTATTTACGCAGAGCTCGAAGAAGAATAGTTGGATTCATACCTTTTTCAGTGGTATCAGCTCTATGCAATATGCATACAGTTTCCTTTGAGATTTGAAATCGTGTCCCTGTGTCCATTTTCTGCGCCAATAACTGTTACACTTCAAGTGTAATATATATATATATATATATATATATATATATATGTAAATTTCATTAAACATAATAGACATTTTATGTCTACATATTTTCTTCTGAATCCGTTCGAATTCCCGTATTACTTTTATCGTATTCGGGGGGAATTGATTTATGTATTGTCCATAGTTGTATGTATCCCTAGTACTTTCTGCCCGACTTTGGGCCATCATCAGGGGAGGATCTACTACAAAAGTGATGTAACTTTTGTTTTAGCATATTACAACTGTGTAAGGGCGTCTTTGCCGTTGAAAATTATGGCGTTTGCTTTGGAATGTAATTCTATAATTAGTACCAGTAGCTAAAGACATTTAAGTACATTAGCACTGGTTTGAAAATTAATTCTATTAAGTCTTGGTTACAGGTTTCTAATATGTAGTGCTTTGAGAATCTGAAGTTTTTGTTTATTATTTTGATGTTCTAATATTGTTGTGTTGTCGGTGAGAATTTTCCGTAGTTGTGTTGTTGGACATGAATGTTTTTTTAAATGCTGAGCTATTGAACTTGTGTCTGAAAGGTGCATTGTAAGTCTCCTCTACAGGGTAGTTGAGGTTAAACCAACATATATATTATTATTATCAGAGATACAATCTCCTAAAGGACATTTAAATTTATGTATAACGTTGGTTTTTTGCAAAACTCCAATCGAGGGAGGGGAATTATTTCTAATGACTAAATTCGATGTTTTAAACTTATTATAATATATAATAAGTTTTATTTTTTTATTAGGATCAGTGGGGAGTATGTTTTTGTGAATCAATGTTTTCAATATTCTTTCATCGGATTTATAATTGTAGTGCATTTGGTTACGATAAAAAATAACTTCATTACCTCCACTTAAAAAAATACCCTCTCGTAATAACTCCTGTACCCTCAACTTTGAAAGTGAATGCCCCTTCAGAAATAAAAAAGTAATTATTCATAATCTAATATCCCATGCCAAACTAATCTCCTCTCCAAAACAATATTTTATACAGAGGTAGAAAACATAAAACAGGCGCTCATCAATAATGGGTTCCCTAACTATATTGTTGATGAACAAATTAACGTATGATCAAAAATGTTCGAAAAGGGAGCCTACGGGTCACCCTCGACTATGGTCGCCTACTACTCCATCCAGTCAACAAACATGCATCAAACGTTTTTTTGTATCTCTCTCTCTATATATACCTCTCTATATACCTCTCTCTCTATATATACCTATATATACCTCTCGCTATATATATACCTATATTTACCGATATATATATAGAGAGAGGTATATATACCTCTCTCTATATAAAAATATATACCTCTCTCTATAAAAATATATATACCTCTCTCTCTCTATATATATATATATATACCTATATATACCTATATAGAGAGAGGGAGGTATATATATATACCTCTCTCTATATAATATATAGTATATATATATATATATATACCTCTATATACCTATATATAGAGAGAGGTATATATATATATATATATATACCTCTCTCTATATAAAAATATATACATCTCTCTATATAAATATATATACCTCTCTATATATATCGAGAGAGGTATATTTATATATAGAGAGAGGTAATATATATGGGGAGAGGTAATATATATAGAGAGGTATATATGTTTATATATAGAGAGGTATATATCTTTATATATAGAGAAGTATTTACCTGTCTCTCTCTCTATATATATAGAGAGAGGTAAATACCTCTCTCTCTATATATATATATATATACCTCTCTCTATATATAGAGAGAGATAGGTAAATACTTCTCTATATATAAACATATATAAAAATACCTCTCTCTCTATATATATATATACCTCTCTATTTATATATATATATAAATACCTCTCTCTATATAAAGATATATACCTCTCTCTCGAGAGGTATATATATTTATATAGAGAGAGGTATATATATATATATATATATATATATATATATATATATACCTCTCTCTCTATATATAGGTATATAGAAAGAGTCATACATATATACTATATATATTATAGAGAGAGGTATATATATATACCTCCCTCTCTATATATAGGTATATATATATATATATATATATATAGAGAGAGAGAGAGAGAGAGAGTTATACATATATATATAGAGAGAGGTATATACCTCTATATATATATAGAGAGAGAGGTATATACCTCTCTCTCTATATATATAGAGAGAAAGGTATATATTTCTCACTATATATATATATATAGAGAGGTATATATATGCATATATACTTTTATATATATATATATATATATATATATATATATACATATATATATATATTAATATACAGATATATGTTTATATATATATATATATATATATATATATAGGGGTATATATATATATAGAGAGAGACGTATATATATATATATATATATAATATGGAGGTATATACATTTAAATATATATATATGGGTATATATATATATATAGAGAGAGAGAGAGAGGTGTATGTACATATACCTCTCTCTCTCTATATATATATACCTATAAATATAGAGAGAGGTATATACCTATATATATAGAGAGAGGTATACCTATATATAGAGGGAGGTATAAATATATAGGTATATATATATAGAGAGAGAGGTATATATTTATATATATATATACCTCTCTCGCTATATATACCTATATATATAGAGAGAGGTATATATATATATATATAGAGAGAGAGAGAGAGAGAGTGAGAGGTATATATACCTCTCTATATATAAATATATATATATATATATAAAAGTATATATATATATACACCTCTCTATATATAAAGATATATGTATATACCTCTCTCTATATATATATATAAATATAGAGATAGCGGTATATACCTCTCTCTCTCTCTACATATATATATATATATATATTTATATTGAGAGAGGTATTTATTTTTATATATAGAGTGGTATATATACCTCTCTCTATTTATATAAAAAGAGAGTGGTATATCTCTCTATCTATATATATATATATAAAGAGAGATAGGTAAAATATATAGAGTGAGTGAGAGAGGTATATATACCTCTCTATATATAAATATATATACCTCTCTATATATAAATATATATACCTTTCTCTATATATATTACCTCTCTCTATATATATACCTCTATCTATATATATAGAGAGAGGGAGAGAGGTATATATATATATATACAGAGAGAGAGGTATATATATATATATATAGAGAGAGAGAGAGGTATATATTTATATATATATACCTCTATATATATAGAGAGAGAGTTATATATATATATATATATATATATATATACCTCTCTCTCTATATATACCTCTCTATCTCACGGATGGAGAGGTATATATCCGTCCAGATTAGGTATATATACTTATATATAGAGAGGTATATATTTTTTAAAGAACTTTGTCCGCTCCTCTTTATTGTGTTTAATATGTTTCTGCATGCATCAGCATATGAGTATGTTACATACTGAATCTCTATTTCCTTCGCTCTGGGTAGTGTGCATTTGTCCTTCTACTTTTTTTACTCTTCTGTCCAATATGAATCGATTAGTTATTACCGTTTTGGTTCTTATGTGCGGGTCAAATATATTTATTTATATTTACTTTTTAATATCAAAATGATTTTGAACTATGATAATACAACAGCTTTTATTAATACATTGACTCACTGATATTGACTCTAAGCATGATGCGTTTACCTGTTTAAAATGATTGTGAACTTTATTGATACATTGGCTCTTAAAACATTCAAACTACCACATTTACCCAACCCCTCCGCTTGGGCAGGATATGACACAAGGTCAATTTTTTAAGCGGAGTTTAACAGGTTTCAATTCAGAGTTTCCTTCTCCTAAACTAGATGCCTCACCAAGGCTGAAGAACCCAGTTTGCCCTACTATTTACCCATAGCTGAAAGGAGAATAATTGGATTCATACCTTTCCCAATGGTATTAGTGCTATGTGAAATGCAATCAGTCTCGTCCAGGATTTGAACTCGTGTCACCGTGTTCATTTCCTACGACGATAACCATTACCACATTGAAATTACAGACCATGGGTAAAAAGTGAGGAGTTTTGCCCCTTTGATCGTTGAAAGGGTCAAACCATTTGGCTGGACAATTAAATAAAAACAAAATAAATTAAGAAAGACTGAACGCTTAGGTTGAGTCTTGCTTTCCCAGGTTTCCGCCATTATTCACAGGTGGTTTGATAACACCTATCGTAAGCAACATTCAGGAGATATACACTGTGATGAACTGACTTACAAAGTTCATTTAATAAATTACCAGACTTCTTTCGTATAGGCACTTTTATTGATTATACACACATGAAACTCAAGTCACTTTGAAAGTAATCCCCCCGGCTGCAATGCACTTATTGTACAGTTCCAAGAACTTCTGGAAGGCCCCTTGGAAGTCCTCATGTGAGAGTGTCATGAACTTCGTCACAGCCTCTTTCATCTCCTCAATTGTCTCCTAACGACAGCCTCGGAGCTTAGGGAATAAGCAAAAGTCACAGGGAGCAAGGTCGGGACTATAGTGAGGGTGAGGAACTGTCTTGATTCCCATCTTAGTCAAATAGTCTGTGACAAGGATGGAGTTGTAGATTGGTGCATTGTCCTGGTGGAAATGCCACTGACCCGATTTGAAGAGTGCTCGCCGCATCCGACGGAATCTCTTCCTGAACTCCCTTAAAACCTCAACATAGTATTCCTTGTTGAGTGTCTATCCAGTGGGAACCCAGTGCATGTAGATTATGTCAGTGCTGTCAAAAAAAAAAAGGATCATCAGAAGTTTGTGGGTGGATTTGCTCTGTCTGGCCCTCTTGGGTCTGGGAGAGCCAGCATGCTTCCATTGGGAACTCTGTCTCTTGGTCTCTGGGTAATAGCAATAGATCCAGCTTTCATCGCAGGTCACCCGAGCATCAAGAACTGCGGGATCTAAATTGATCAGATCTACTATCTCTCTGCTGTCATGACAACGTCTTTCTTTCTGATCTTCTCTGAGCACCCTTGGGACAAACTTCACGCAATTCTTCCGCATCTTCAGTTTCTCGCGAATAATTGTGAGTTCAGTTCCCACACTAACATCAAACTATGCACTTATTGTCTCTAAAGACACACGGCGGTCCTTATCCATGAAATTCTTTATTTAGCCAGTCAACTCTGGTGTATTGATTTCCTTACTCCTCCCACACTTCTCATCATCACTCACAGACTCCCTGCCTTCCTTGAATCTCACATTCCATTCAATAACTGATGCTCGATTCATTGAAGATGGTCGAAAAGCGGTCTGAAGCATTCCATACGTTTCTGTGGCATTTTTTTTCAAGTTTAAAACAGAATTTTATTGCATATCGTTCATCTAAAGTGTCCTCACGTCCAGATTGCATTTTTGAAATTCACCAGCTGTGACAATCAACCTTTAGTAGGGTGTATTCCAATTGCTGCTGTAGCTGTTCATTTGAACCTGAAATAATAAAGAATAGTCAGTCATCTCATAAGATGTATAGTAATAACATAGTGAATTTTCTAGAGTCTACGACAATTTTAAATGCCTATACAAAAAAGTCTGGACACTTATTTAAGGCACCTCGTAAGTGAACTTAATTAACAACATCAGGATTTTGGAAGAAACCTAAAGTTAAAAAAGGAAGTACAGCAAATTAACTGAATAATGTCACATGATCTTAGGTTTCGCAAAAAGGGGAAAATGGAATACTTAGCTGGAAATGTTGTTCGTGTTGTTGAATTTAGATATACGTTTTTTGTTATTCTTTCATCTCTCTTGGGTTTAAAGCTTATTCTTTAAGTAGATGGTATCTTTGAGTTGCTCGTAGGTAATGTCCTCTTGATAATCTCAGGTTACGCGTTCGAAGGAATTTGGTTAACAAGCTTTCTCATGTTTTCTCAATTTTCTCTATTATAGCCAGAAATATATTTATACGTTTCTCTTCCACTATCTTTCCAGCGCACAAAAGAGTATAATTTATGAGTCGGTCAAAGGATTCGCGTGGATAAGTCATATTTTTTTTCTGTTTTCGCTTTTTTCTCCATTATAGACAGAAATATGATGATAATTTTCTCTTCCACTGTCCATCCAATTAACGGCGCAGTCTATTTCATGAGTTCGTGTTCTTTGTACGTTTCTTCAAGGCTGACCTCAATTCAGTTGCCCCTTTCTTTCTCTTCATAGTTTTTCTAATGGTAACAGATGGTTTTTGTAAGCACAAACACATAAGTGCGTCTTCTCTTTTCAATTCATTTTTATCAACTGAACTTTCTAGGAAAAATTATCACGTGGTCAAAATTGGTGGGCATTGGCGCGATTTCTCTATTCTCAGATTGTCTGGTTTTATCCTATCAAACTTGTCCTCCACTTAAAAATTGTGCAGACGGTTTAGTTCGTTTGGCTCCTGCTGTAATCTAATCGTGCAGAGGGAGAGAGTGGTGGTGGTGGGGAGGAAGATGAACATAACTAAGTATGAAGTGTTTATCTGTTTAAAAAGATAGTGAATTCGATTAATACATTGACTCTTAAGACATTGATATTGCAACTAAGTATCAAGTGTGTTTACCTGTTTAAAACGATGGTAAACTTCATTAATACATTTGCTGTGTAGTAGCTGGTGACTTCCGGTATCTCAGAGGTATAAAAGACATAGTGTTTCTTGAGCTCTTGGGTACTGAAACATTTCGGTCAGTAGTAAGACCAACTTCGGACGTAACACCTACAGCGCGAGACTTATAATACTTGTCGGACTGTACCACATCAGTTAATAAATAATTGACTCTGTTTCAATGTGTATATCTTCCTTACCACCATACAACAACATTGACTCTTAAAAGAATATTATTACAACTAGGAATGAAAAGTTTATCCGTTTAAAATAATTGTTAACTTTATTAATACAATGGTTCATGAAACATTAATATTGCATGTAAACACGAAGTGTTTAACTGTTTAAATGGACTGTTGTTATTTTTGTAGGGGATATAAGTGATGACAATTAATTGTTGAATTAACTTTGGCATAAAATAATTCATTGTGGGTTGACATGCAATAAAACCAGCCATCCAACCAATGATAAAAAATACTATGATTAATTCATCTGATAAAATACATTTTAAACTTGAACAAAAAAACCCATCAGAAATCATTTAGGCTATTAATACTCAACCAGCTTGTTTTATTAATCCGCCAGGATACAAGATGAAGAAATTATCAAAGCAGATCAGTTGTCTCCTTAATCATCTCTCACAGATTTAATAAAAAAAACAAAATCTATGATTCAGTCATTTAGTAAAATGCATTTTAAAATCAAATGAGCAAAAAACATTAGAAATCATTTACGCTATTGATTCTAAACCAATTTGTTTTGATTCTCCTACAAAATTCTTGAATAAGAAATAATCCAGGAAGATCTGTTATTCCCTTAATCACCTGTCACAAATTTAAACTATATAAATCATTTGATTACAACATAGAACGTTTTAATTAAGAAAATCAACCCCGACATTGGAGATCCAAACATTTCTTGAATAAAATCAATGAAATTAATGGAATTAAAACGATTCCCCAACATAATAATCTAGTCACTATGGATGTTAAACGTAAATCCTCGAATATCAAACATGACCTGAGATATTCGACTTTTATAGGTGTATTCCCAAGAACCACTAGATCATCTGCGTAGGCTGCACCTGTCATTGTTTCTGCAGGGTGTAGTCGGGTTCTTGTAATTTTTCATGTGAGAAAATTTTATTTCATTCAAGCTATTGACCTTCTTAGAACGTAATCTAGGCAGATTATAAATATATATAGAGGAGGTGCCCGTGGCGTAATGGTTATCCTTGCAGGAAATGGACACGGCGATACGAGTTCAAATCCTGGACGAAACTGATTGCATTTCACATAGCACTAATACCCTTGGGAAAGGTATGATTCCAATTATTCTCCGTCCAGCTATGGGGGTAAATAGTTGGGCAGACTAGGTTCTTCAGCCTTGGTGAGGCAACTAGTCTAGGAGAAGGAAAACTCTGAATTCAAACCTGTTAAACTCCACTTAAAAAATTGACCTTGTGTCATATCCTGCCTGAGCGTAGGAGTTGGTAAATATGATATGATAAATATATAGAGAGCTAATGTATCTCCTGGCAAGAAAAAACTCTAGAAAATTGTCGAAGATATCTGTGTCTCCATCAGATGAGCAAAACATTGGTTCGTGTTTTCATTTAGCATCATTATATAGGTGATAGTTTCTTTATGGAGATCGTGTGCTCTATCTTTCCTCTCTGTAAGGAATCAAATGCCTTGGAGAAAACTACAATAAACAGTGTTGCCTCAAAATATCTAGCACGTACTCCTTCGATGATTCGACAAAAAATATGAATCTTTGAAATCGATTTCTCCGGAAACCTTTCCAATTTTTCTTGAGGATACTCTCTGTTTCAGGTAGGTTACGTTTGATAATCAGGGTATAATAAAAATGAGCTGCGACAGCAGTAAGAGTTTTTCGTGATTTTGAGGTTCCTCGTCCATTTCTATATATTTTTTTTTATCCACGTCGTTTTTGGAGGCGCTCGTGCAGTAATGCATATCGTTGCAGGAAATGGACACAGCTAAACGAGTTCGAACCCTGGGAGAGGTTGTTTGCATTTGACATGGTGTTAATATGAATCTAACTATGAATCTAACAATCCGCCTTCCAGCTAGAGGCGCTTTAACTTTGGTATGGCAACCAGTTTTGGAGAAGGAAAATTCTGAATTCAATGAGTTAAACTCGACTTAAAAATTGATCTTGTGTCGCGTCTTAATCACGGGGGACGGATTAGTAAATAGATGTACAAGAAGAAGAAGAAGAAGAAGAAGAAGATGAAGAATAAATAAAAAAAGTACCAGAAAAAACGGTGAATATTCACAAGAAGAAGAAGATGAAGAAGAAGATGAAGAAGAAATAAAAAAGTACCAGAAAAAACGGTGAATATTCACAAGAAGAAGAAGACGAAGAAGAAGATGAAGAAGAAATAAAAAAAGTACCAGAAAAAACGGTGAATATTCACAAGAAGAAGAAGACGAAGAAGAAGATGAAGAAGAAATAAAAAAAAGTACCAGAAAAACGATGAATATTCACAAGAAGAAGAAGAAGAAGAAGAAGAAGAAGAAGAAGAAGAAGAAGAAGAAGAAGAAGAAGAAGAAAACAGCAACAACAACAATTTAAAGAAAAAGATGCAAAAAAATTTAGAGGATAATACAAAAAGACAAAGGAGGAAGAGAAGGAAAAAAAGAGATCTAAAAGATAAACTTAAGCATATACAAGAAGAAGAAGAAGAAGAAGAAGAAGAAGAAGAAGAAGAAGAAGAAAGAAGTACCTGAAGAAATAGGTGAATATTTACAAGAAAAAGAAGAAGAAATAAAAAAGAAGTACCTGAAAAAAAGGTAAATATTCACAAGAAGAAGAAGAAGAAGAAGAAGAAGAAGAAGAAGAAGAAGAATATTTACAAGATGAGAAAGAAGAAGGAAGAAAATAGAAGTACTGGAAGAAATAGATGAATATTTACTAGCAGAAGAAAAAAAGAAGAAAGAAGAAAAGAGAAGTACTCGAAGAAAAAGATGAAAATTTACCAGAAGAAAAAGAAGAAAAATACCAGAAGAAATAGATGAATATTTGCTAGAAGAAGAAGAATAATGAATAAATGAATAAAAGAGAAATACTAGAAAAGAAGAAGAAGAAGAAGAAGAAGAGAAGGACTAAAAGAAAAAGATTACTATTTACTAGAAGAAGAAGAAAAAGAAGGAATTAAAGAGAAGTACCAGAAGAAAATATGAATATTTACAAGAAGAAGAAGAAGAAGAAGAAGAAGAAGAAGAAGAAGAAATAAAATAGCACCAGAAGAAAAAAATAATATTTACAAGGAAAAGAAGAAAAAAGGAAAAAGAAAAAAAGGAAGGTTAATAAAAGAAATAAAATCAGAATAACGACAACAACAACAACCCCAACAACATTAAATAAAAGAAAAATCAGGAAAAAAAAGAAAAAGAAGACAAAAAGAATAAAAGAGGATTCAGAGGAAAAGAAAAAAAAAGAATTGTGAGAGAAATGGAAATAAAATAAAAAGTTGAATATGGACGAGTCGAAGAGGAGTGCAGGGGTGGGGAGAAGGACGTTGTATTACTAAAGAAGTACGTCGTCGAATTTTCTTCTGTTCCATACTTCAGGAAGTATTTCGTTGAGCTCTGTAGCATTTCTGCTTTTGAGGGGTTTTTTTTTCAGGAATGTGTCGAGTTCTTCCTCCGTAAACAGTCCTACTTTGTTGTCTAGTTGACCATTAATAATTTCTTTAGAAGGTTTATCAGTGTATTGTTTCCTAAAGAATTCTTAAAATGTTCTTTCTTCTAAGCCGTCAGCTTTTAGTTCTCCTCTTGAGGTTCTTTTTCTTCCGCTAACTTCGTTTACGGTCTGCCATGTTAAATGTAATTGTTTATCCTCTACAGAATTTCTCAGTTTATCTATCTGATCTTCGAGGAACTCTGCTTATTCTTTTTGGTATGTTTTATTTAGTTTTCTCAAGATATTCTCAAGTTTCTATACATTGACATTTGTTTAGTTTCTAAGTAAGAATGCTTTATTCATTTTATCTTGTTTTTCCTAAGTGGTATTGACTCCCAGGGAACTCTACGTTTGGCTCTTGATTTGCTTGGTATGTAATCGACTGCTGCTTCAAAGTGGGTGTGAACAAAATTTTCCTATTCGTTGTTCAGAATATGCCTTTCAGATATTTTCTGAAGAGTATCAAACTTGTTTCTTGCAGCTACCGAATATGGATTGCATATATGTATTTACCCAACCTCTCCGCACGGGCAGGATGTGACACAATGTTAATTCTTAATCGGAGGTTTCGTTCTCCTAGATCAGTTTCCATACAAAGGTTAAAGAGCCCAGTCAGCCCAATTATTTACCAATCACTGGAGGAAGGGTCGATAGATTTATTACTATCCCCAACGATATTAGAGCGATGTGAAATACCATCAGCCCTGCCCGGGATTTGAACTCATATCGCCGTGCCCATTTCACACAACGATAACCACTACTTCATCTAATATTGATAGCATGTATCTCTATTAGCTAATGAAAACTAGGTATATAGAGAACATTTAATTCTTTGAGTCTTACTTCTGCAATGGCTCAAACGATAATTGTTAAGACGATTCAGGGATCGGAAGGTACGTTGTGCATTCAATAAGTTTCCAGACCTTTTGTACCGGCATTTGAAATTGTCGTAGACTCTTAAAAATCTAAGATGTTATTGCTATACATCCTCTGAGATGACTGACCAATTTTTATGATTTCAGCTTCAAATGAACAGCTACAGCAGCAATTGGAATACACAGCACTAAACCCTAATTGTAACAGCTGGTGAATTTAAAAAATGCAATCTGGACGTGAGGACACTTTAGAAGATATGCAATAAAAATTAGATATGCAATAAAATTGTGCTTTAAATTTTGAAAAAATGCCAGAAACGTATGGGATGCTTCAGACTGCTTTTGGAGCGTCTTGCATGAATCGAGCATCAGTTTTTGAGTGGCATAAGAGATTCAAGGAAGGCAGGGAGTCAGTGAAGGATGATGAGAGGTGTGGGAGGAGTAAGGAAGTTAATACTCCAGAGTTGATTGGCCAAAGGGCTAGGGTTTGGGTTACTATGATGAGGTTTTAAGGGAGTTCAGAAAGAGATTCCGTCGGATGAAGCCAGCACTCTTCAAATCGGGTCAGTGGCATTTCCACCAGGACAATACACCAGTCCACAACTTCATCTTTGTCACAGACTATTTGACCAAGATGGGCATCAAGACAGTTCCTCAGCCTCGCTATAGAACAGACCTTGCTCCCTGTGACTTTTGCTTATTCCCTAAGCTCAGAAGCTGTCGTTATAAGACAACTGAGGAGATGAAAGAGGCTGTGACGAAGGTCATTGACAGGCTCACACAATAAGACTTCCATGGGGTCTTCCAGAAGTTGTTGGAACAGTACAACAAGTGGATTGCAGCCGGAGGAGATTACCTCCAAGGGGACTAAAGTTTCATGCGAAAAAAAATCTGAAAATCTATTTAATGATCCTCGCACTTCTTCAAAAGAATAACATGCCCCTCAGTTCAAAACCCTGTTTATCCACTTCTTTTATAAATCTACAATCTAGTTTGAGTAATTTTGGTTTGTGTAGATCCATAACTTTTTCCTCCCTTTTTTAAAATCCAGTATTTAGGCTTGCAATCCAATTCCCTGGCTTCAGGCGAAAAGAACTAAATGAACCAGACTTATATTTTGCCTGACAATTGTTTAAAAGAGTTTCTGACTTTCGAGAATACCAAAATTTTTATTTCATTTCGTTTCCGGGGGGGGGGGTGTCCTTGTGGTACAATGGTTGAAGCGATGGACTGCGGAATCGTAGTAAGCGAGTTCGTACTCTAGTTGCTCTATTACGTTCACTTTCTTGCAAATACCCTTGGGAAAGGCATGAACCCCCTTATCCTCCCAGCTATGGGTTAAATAGTATCACTACTGTTGTTCTCGGAGAATGGCTTTGGCAGTAAATAACCTACAAAGGTTGATATGCCATTAAACAAAAAACCCAAACCATTTCATTTCCATATGCTCGGCTTTAATTAAAAGATGAAATTGATAAATTCTTAATTTTATGGGAACCTTATGCCAGCTTTTAGATTCAAAAAAATCCTTTTTGGGTTTGGTTGTTTAAACCAAACCAAAAAAAAAGTATAAAAAACTAATCTAAAAGCTGACATATGTAAGAAAAGGAAACAGAATTAGCCAGACCCAGGTAAGTACAATCGAAATGATTTATTTGTTTTATTTTATATTATTTTGCTGTTAAACGTTTTTACGACCCAAAAATACAATCTTATTTTTTCTGACTATAAGTTTTGTAACAAACCCCCAGTGTAACTTTCAATCCTTCCCTGCAAATTGATATAAAAAAGCACACACACACACACACACACACACACACACACACACATATATATATATATATATATATATATATATATATATGTATATATGAGTATGTGTACGTGTGTGTGTGTGTGTATAACAACCTCAAGGAATCTATTCCGTATAAACACGAAGGAAATCTCTCGTGACTTGCAGTCTGGTTAGATGCAACAAGCCGAGATTCAATGAATAAAATAATCCATTCATGTATACTAATGTCAATAAATGTATTATAAAAAGCATCTGATTCATTTCAATGATAAACTACAACTAAATACCACTGCGGCACCCACAAAACCAAATACTATCAAAAATGTTGAAGAAACGACAAAGCTTATGACAAATGTTCAGTCTATGCTATCGAATGCCGTAAATGTGTAAAATGGTACCACTGTGCCAAGGTTTTCAGATTTAAAGAAAAGAACGGACAGACAAGATTCGGTACCTCATCAAGATGTCGCCAAACGAAATACTCGTAAAAACATTCATGATGTCAACAATAACAGTTATAATAATAACTGACAAACGAGAACTTCTCAAGATAAACGATTCAGATGGCTGAACTGAAATCACAAAGAAAATGAATATCCAGCTACCCGTGTTGCATACTGACCCTTAACCAAGCTGTCAGACAGAGATTTTTCTGAACTGGGCGTAGCTGTGTAAATAAGCTTAGGTAGTCACGCAGTTGACCGGAAGCAGTCACATGGTTGAAATGATATATGCAGATACCGACGTGAGAGTCGGAGTCAGTTGGAGTCAGTGAGGGCTGAGCCAGTGCCAGCTTGCAGTCACTGAGGACAGTGGCCCACGGCTGGATTCTGGTTGAGCAATCCCAGCTAAGGAGCAGAAGAAGCACTCAGTTGGGGTCTTGAAGATAACGCAGCATGATATGGTCAAGAGAAGTTAAGGGTCAGTATAGCAGTCTTTCTTTGTTTCCCACCGTCAATCTGTCTCACATGCAACTGAATCTTTGACTGCTTAAGAAAGAATAAAAAGACGTATATATTTTTATTGAGAGATGGTGAGGTTCTTCCTTAATTACGGTATACAAAAGCCGGACAAGAACAAAAAACCTGTAAAGTTAAGGGTGAAAATCGACAATAGAGCGGAAGGATATATATTATTTTGATTAAATAAACAATCTCCAACAGCATCGTACAAATTCGCACCATCCTACTCCAATACAAGGAAAAAAAGTCAACAGAAAAATTATTCGTTGTAGATACAAACGAACCAGCAATATTCAAGATGAGACTTGCCCAGTCGGCTGGGGCTGTAGAAAACACCAACTGCTTCTCTGCAGAGGGGTACCCCCCCCCCCCAACGAGTGTCCTGGATATGATACTAAACAATCTGATGGCGAGGTTCCAGCAATACTGTAGCTTTGGGGAATGCCGAGTACCCCTTTATTGCCATCGCTCCTAGGTCCACTCTTGCCCGAAGTGGTAGGACCTGATAAGGGTTCTATCTATGGGTTAAACAGAACTAAAAGGTGGTTGGCGTTTACTGTTTTTATACATTTAAACTGCGTATTCATGTTAAACTGAATTGTTTAAAATGGAACTGTTTTGATATTTAACTGTGTGTAAAAATCTGTACTTATACTAAACTGAATTAACTGAATTAGAACTGCTTAACTAAACTGAATAGCTTTAAATAGAAATGTTTTTCACATTTTTCAAATGTTTTTTTTTAACTGTGTACTCATGCTAAACTGAATTGTTTGAAATAGAACTGATTATTTACATAAAAATGGATTTGGCGTTAAATGACCTACAAAAGTTGATATGCCATAAAAACCAACCAACCAACATCAGAGATTAGAACTGCTTGACTAAACTGAATAGCTCAAAATAGAAATGTTTTTTCGCTATTAAACTGTACTTATGTTAAAACTACGTGCTTATGCTAAACTGAATTATTTGAAATTGAACTGTTTTTATATTGAAACTGTACTTACACACAACTGAATTGTTATATATAACGGCTTGAATAAACTGAATAGTTTGAAATAGAAATGTTTTTGTCAAACTGTACACTCATACTAAACTGAATTGTTTTAAATAGAACTGATTATTTACATAAAAATCGATTTGGCGTTAAATAACCTACAAAGGTTGATATGCCATAAAACCAAACCAAACCAAACCAAGATAAAACATAAATCTTTAACCTCAGCTAAACCTTATGAGGTCAGATGCAACCTTCTCGCTGATCTAATTGCGACTTTCCTTCCAGGTGTTTTTTTCTTTAGTGACTCAAGCAGAATAAATCGACACAGAATATAAGATACGAGAATCATTAAATAGGTTTCCAGACGTTTTTTGTATCGGCACTTTTATTGATAGTACACACATGAAACTCAAGTCCCCTTCAAAGTAATCTCCTCCGGCTGATAGCACTTGTTGTACCGTTCCAACAACTTCTGGAAAGCCCCATGGAAGTCCACTTTTGTGAACGTGTCAATGACCTTCGTCACAGCCTCTTTCATCTCCTCAATCATCTCATAACAACAGCTTCTGAGCTTAGGGAATAACCAAAAGTCACAGGGAGCAAGGTCTGGACTGGTGCATTGCCTTGGTGGAAATGCCACTTACACGATTACCCTAACCCTAACCCTTTGGCCAATCAACTCTGGTGTTCTGAGTTCCTTACTCCTCCCACACCTCTAATCATCCCTCACAGATTCCCTGCCTTCCTTGAATCTCTTATGCCACTCAGAAACTGATGCTCGATTCATGCAAGATGCTCCAAAAGCAGTCTGAAGCATTCCATACGTTTCTGTGGCATTTTTTTCAAGTTTAAAACGCAATTTTATTGTATATCGTTCTTCTAAAGTGTCCTCACGTCCAGATTGCATTTTTGAAATTCACCAGCTGTGACAATCAGGCTTTAATAGGGTGTATTCCAATCGTTACTGTAGCTGTTCATTTGAACCTGAAATCATAAAAATTGGTCAGTCATCTCATAAGATGCATAGCAATAACATCTTAGATTTTTAAGAGTCTACGACAATTTTAT
>OY757944.1:3958521-4001021 GCA_963585895.1 Sepioteuthis lessoniana
TGGATAGGACATTAAACCATCTGATGCCGAGACACCAGCCTTGAAGATTTGGGAAATGTGGAGAACCCCTTCATTGCCATTGCTACCTCGTCCACTCTGACACGGATTGGTAGCGTCTGATAGGGTCCTATCTATAGGTCATATAGAACAACAAACTGCCTGCAAACAAATGACTGATGATTAATTGTGGCTGTTAATTAAAAATTCTTGAAACCGTGTGCAAAAAAAAAGACCTCAGGTTTGTTTAAGAATGTCATCTATAAAATGTTTTGCCAAATCACACACACACACACACATACACACACACACACACACACACACACACATATATATATATATATTGGCATTAAATAACCTACAATGGTTGTTATGCCATGAAACCAAACCAAACCAAAATGGATTTTAGATAGCACTAATACATTTGGGAAAGGCATGAATCCGACTATTCTCCTTCCAGTTATGGGTGAATAGTAGGGTAGACTGAGTTCTTGGACTTTATAATGGTAGCCAATCTAGGAGGAAGAAAATAGTGAAATTAAACCAGTTGTACCCCTAGATAGGGATGGGCTCTGGCAGTCAAAATCTGTTAAGAACTCCCTTACCCCCACCAACATCTCTGAGTTAAATAGTATCCCTGCTCTTCTGATCCAAGGAGGAATTAAATTACCCATTAAGGGTGATACCCCAGGAAACAAAAAAATGAAATCGTTATTTCTATGAGTTCATCTTAGTGTATATGACACTGCGAACACGATTAGCATGTGTGTCTTCGTGTCTTGATGTGGAGGGTGTCTTCAATAAGTTTCCAGACGTTTTTATACAGGCATTTAAAATTGCCGTAGACTCTTAAAAATTCAGTATGTTATAGCTATACATCTTATGAGATCACTGACCATTTTTTATGATTTCAGCTTCAAATGAACAGCTACAGCAGCAATTGGAATACACCCTACTAAAGCCTGATTGTCACAACTGAGGAATTTCAAAAATGCAATCTGGACGTGAGGACACTTTGGAAAAACGATATGCAATAAAATTCTGTTTTAAACTTCAGAAAAATGCCACAGAAACGTATGGAATGCTCCAAACTGCTTTTGGAGGATCTTGCATGAATCGAGCATCAGTTTTTGAGTAGTATAAGAGATTCAAGGAAGGCACGGAGTCTGTGAGGGATGATGAGAGGTGTGGGAAGAGTAAGGGAGTCAGAACACCAGTGTTGATTGGTCAAAGCGTTAGGGCTAGGTTTAGGGTTACTATGTTGAGGTTTTAATGGAGTTCAGGAGGAGATACCGTTTGAAGAGGCCAGCACTCTTCAAATCAGGTCAGTGGTATTTCCACTAGGACAATGCACCAGTCCACAACTCCATCCTTGTCAAAGACTATTTGACCAAGATGGGGATCAAGACAGCTCCTCACCGTCCCTATAGTCCAGACCTTGCTCCCTGTGACTTTTAGTTATTCCCTAAGCTCAGAGGCTGTCGTTACGAGACAATTGAGGTGATGAAAGAGGCTGTTGTTATATAGTCATATAATAAATATACTTATATACACATATATATGTTCATGCACATATATACATATATGTGCCCATGCAGGATACATACTGACGCAATGACAACAGACGAGTGAAGACTTCTTTAAAAAATATGTACCTCTCACTTTATTGTAAGGGTTCGAAAAGGGTTACTCAAGGTTTACATGTGAGAGGGAGTTGGAGACCGAACAAAGACTGCAATATATTGACCCCCACTTTTGTGACCATCAGCGTTGTGTCTTTCTCGTTCTCCAGGGTTGCTCAACCGGAGGCCCAGCGGCCCAGCTCTCTGCTGGATGATGGCTTTCTTTACTACATCTTAGCAACTTCTCTGGACCCCAACTCAATCGGAGGCCACGAGGGCCCCTTCGGCCTGGCGTGGCTTTCCCTACCACTTTTCGTCTCTAACTCCATCTCTGACTTCTTGTCTTGACTGAGTTATATAGTAGTTCAACGCCCACTCAATCCTTGGAATGGCATGTTTGATCGACATCAAGCGGAAATAACTGTCATGCAGTTCAGAGGTCACTCTCTTCCGGTGTATCAGTCTATGAGTGTATCATGGATTTTTTTATCTTGTCCCATTTCGTCAGCCAAGTACGCCTACGCGATTTACTCTCATAACTGCCATTGGAATGTGTCACTTCCTTCCGGTGCATCACCTTGGAATGGCAGGTTTGGCCGGGTCGAAGGTCAAAATACAACACTGTGACGAAGGTGAATTGGCACGCTCACACAAGAGCACTTCCATGGGTTCTTCCAGAAGTTGTTGGAACGGAACAACAAGTGCATTGCAGCCGGAGGAGATTACTTCGAAGTATTAGTATAAGGGGACTAGAGTTTCATGTGTGTACTCTCAATAAAAGTGCCCAAACGAAAAAAGTCTGGAAACTTATTTAATGATCCCCGTATGTCGACTTGTGCCGGAACTTTATAACCGTGAAAAGAGCCAAAGTTGATAAGGATTTTTTTTTAAATAAGAGAAATGAAAAGATCTTCCGACAATGTACAAGTATTTTAATGTCGACGGGTAAATGTGTTTTTCGTGCAGAGATATTAAAGTCGACCGCTCCTCAAAATAGAGAAACGGTTCCACAAAGAGAGTCCAGTTAGTCTGAACGAAGCATAAGCACATTTGACCAACTCGGTTGTAAAGGCGCATGTGTGCCGAATAACATATCAAACAAAAAAGCTTTGATTGGTGAACAAAGACGAAAATTCCTGCCAAAAGAAAAAAAGCAAGTTTTGTGATCATTCTTACACAAAAAGATTTTTTAGGGTTCCTAACGATTGGGCTGTCGCATTGCCGTGGAACTTGAATTACGAATAGGAAAATGGTGCGTTCAGCGTCACACGATCTCAGTTGGTAAACACACACACACACACACACTCGTATATATATATATATATATATATATATATATATATATATATATATATATATATATATATATATATATATATATATATATATATATATATATATATATATATATATATATATATATATATATATATATATATATATATATATATATATATATATATATATATATATATATATATTATATATATTATATATATATATATATATATATATATATATATATATATATATATATATATATATATATATATATATATATATATATATATATATATTATATATATATATATATATATATATATATATATATATATATATATATATATATATACGAGCCCATTAGCCTGGTGGCTGGAGTGTTCGGCATTGACCCGGGAGACCTAGGTTCAATCCCAGTTAGAGTCATACCGAAGACTCAAAAAATGGTACTTGACACATCCTTGCTTAACTCTTGGCATTATAAGGTACGGATCAAGGGTAAAGTGGACCCATCAAAAGAAAGGAGTAGCGACCTCCCCTAGACCTTGGTGAAGTAGCTATTGAAAAGGAAACACTTGGGTCCCCCTCGACGACGGTCGCTTACTTTATATATATATTTACCAACCCCTCCGCTCGTGCAGGATATGACACAAGGTTAATTTTTAAGCGAAATTTAACAGGTTTGAATTCAGAGTTTTCCTTCTCCTAGACTAGTTTCCTAACCAAGGCTGAAGAACCTAGTCCGTCCTACTATTTACCCATAGCTGGAGGGAGAATAAGGGGGTTCATACCTTTCCCAAGGGTATTTGCCCGAAAGTGAACGTAATAGCGCGACTGGAGTACGAACTCGCGTACTACGATTCCGCAGTTCATCGCTTTAACCATTACACCACGAGGACACCCCGAGATATGATATGGTAAGCACTGTTTTGTTTTTATTTAAATTAAGGAAATGATCCATTTTTGTTGATAGAAAACGTCAGTTAAACTAATTTTAATCAAGAAAGTTATCGTTGGAGTTTACGTGAAATTAAGAATTTGGGAAAGCGCCATTAAAAATACCCCCCCACAATACTCCTAAGTACGCAGATATATTCAGCTTAATAAACACTTTCATGAATCGAATTTCAATTATTACCAAACATACTTTCCAATTAAGATCTCGCCATGGATTCTCGTCGTGGGGAATGTCTCGTCGTCATTGTTTGAGGGAGTTAAAAAAAGAAAAAGAAAAAAAGAAAAGTAAATGACCAGCTTTGAACGCTGTAAAATATAATGATAGGCGGAAAAGCTTCTCAACTTCAAAATTCAAAGATGACGTCATGTCTGCTGTTTATGACTGCTTATTGACCAATGGGATCAAAGCACTGCAACACCAATGAAAAAAGTGTATAGACTGCAAGAGAGACTATGCTGAAAAATAAACTTCATTCGGTTACATTCCAAGAGCGTATCTTGGTTAGCCCAAGAACTTTTATGTCGATCCTCGTACATTTATTTTAGGCATTTAATGGCAAATAGATAACAAGATAATGATGTGTGAAATTGAATGTTTAATGCATGCATTACATTTCTATATAATTTTCCCGACATCCTCGAAGAATAAAATATTTTTGATATTATGTTCTATACAAACACCAACCCTTCTCTAATCAATTTGAATAACTTTTTCTTCATCTCTTCTTAACATTCGTTGTTCATATCTTGTAAAATACTTCTATGCAGACTTGCTTACTATACTGACGCAGCCCAGCACGTTAACTACTGCGCCACGGGGACTTCCCCCAAAGTGTTTAGAGATTATTAGTTTATCAAGGACGTTTTTCCCCCGCATCTACAGATTTAGTTTTCTCACATTACCCCGATAATCTATTATTCTAAATAAACAACGAACAGTTTCATTTTCCATAGAATTTTTAATCTTAAACGTAATTAATATATCCTTAATTTAAAAAAAATAGTTTTTATATGTATCGACTAAATAAGAAGATATTTTACTATTTATACAATGCACCAATTAAAGAACCTACAATGGTTGATATGCCATTCAACGAAATAACCAAGTCTGAAATAAGAAGCTTTGAGGACACTATTATTATATGATGGATTCTATAAAATAATATCTTCTACCGAAAACTATTTAAACAATTATTTCTTTAAATTAGAAAGTAGACATTTTTCTTACTTTCATAAAGTCAATTGTTACAATTTATCAATATTAATATATTGGGTTTGGAAAAATTTAATAAACATAAGTTTTCACTCTATGAAAAGTAGAATAGATTGTATCCTCTACAGATAGGTATGACCCCCACCCGCTAAATAAAACGGGTGTCCTAGGTATTACATTTAAATGACAGTGAGACTCCAGTTAGAGAGATCTGGGGAGTGTGGAGTACCACTTTATTGCTATTACTCCCAGATCCACTCTGACTCGAATAGGTAGTACGTGTTAAAATCCCATCTTCAACTTAAATGTGATAAATATTTCCATGATTTTTTCAACTAGTTTTTACAATGTGTATCGACTAAATAAGAAAATATTGCTTTCTGGATACTTTTTTTCGTTTTATTTTTAATACAATTCCCCCAACAGTGATATTTCTTAAGTTATTCTCTTCGTCAGCAACTAATGGCCGATGGTACAATTCTCCGGATTTGACTGTTCAGTAAAAATAAAATGAAACAAATCACTGAAAATTATTCTTATTTAGTTACTGTCATTTGAATCATTAAAATAAAATCTTTTAATAATTATTATAGTTACATTTTAGTTCCGAAAATTATATATCAACAACCAACCGTAAATCACCTACTTCATAATGGTTGCAGGATAAAAAAAAAACTCAAGAAATACAGCCAATTGGTGAAGTGGAGTGGGTTGAAGATGTGCTTTTTAAATGAAACAATTCAATAAAAAAAGAAATAAAGCAAATGAGTGAAACATAGGAGGTGCATACGATAAGTTTCCAGATTTGTTTCGTATGGGCATTTAAAATTAATGTAGACTCTTGAAAATTCATTATATTATTGCTATACATGTTATGAGATCACTGACCAGATTTTATGATTTCAGGTTCAAATCAACAGCTAAAGCAGGAATTCGAATACACCCTACTAAAGCCAGATTGTCGCAACTGGTGAATTTCAAAAATGCAATCTGGACGTGAGGACACTTTAGAAGAACGATATGCAATAAAATTCTGTTTTAAATTTGGAAGAAATGCCACAGAAACGTATGGGATGCTCCAAACTGCTTTTGGAGCATCTTGCATGAATCGAGCATCAGTTTTTGAGTGGTATAAGAGATTCAAGGAAGGCAGGAAGTCTGTGAGGTATGATGAGAGGTGTGGGAGGAGTAAGGAAGTCAGAACACCAGAGTTGATTGGCCAAAAGGGTTAGGGTTAGGGATAGGGTTACTATGTTGAAGTTTTAAGGGAGTTTAGGAAGAGATTCCGCCGGAAGAGGCCAGCACTCTCCAAACCGGCTCAGTTGCATTTCCACCAGGAAAATGCACCAGTTCACAACTCCACCCTTGTCACGGACTATTTGACCAAGATGGGCATCAAGACAGTTCCTCAGCTTCCCTAAAGTTCAGACCTTGCTCCAAGTGACTTTTAGTTATGCCCTAAGCTCAGAGGCTATCGTTATGAGACAACTGAGGAGATGAAAGAGGCTGTGACGAAGGTCATTGACACGCTCACTCAAGAGGACTTCCGTGGGGCGTTCTAGAAGTTGTTGGAACAGGACAACAAGTGCATTGCAGCCGGGAGAGATTACTTCGAAGGGGACTAGAGTTTCATGTGTTTGCTATCAATAAAAGTGCCCATACGAAAAAAGTCTGGAAACTTATCGCATGGACCTCGTACTCTTGTCTAGTTTCAATCATTGACATGAAAAAAATAAAGATTTTTTACAGACATAATAGTTACATTCTATCCTTTAGAGTTTTCGGACTATTATCTCATCTTTATTGTTATATTCACAATGTTTCGGCCGATGCGTCTTTTGACCTTCTTATAGTGTTTCATGTCGGACTCGAGAAGATGTTTCATGTCGAACACCTGAAGAAAGCCGAAAGGCGCATCACCCAAAAACGTTGTGAATATAACAATAAAGATGAAGACAATAGTTCGAATACAGTAAATAATAAAAGTTTTCAAACTGCATCTTATACATTTTCACAAATAGAGAGATTTTAGTCCTCAAAATTGTACATCGGAGGTCAACCGTAAGCCGCCAACTTCATAATGGCTGTGGAAAAAAAAAAACGAAATATAGTGTGTTGGTGAATTGTTGCGTGTTGAAGATGTGGTTTTTAAATGGAAGGATTCAATGTGATAAAAAAATGACGCAAATGACAGAAATTTACTTTTATGTGGATGGTAAATGTAAGTATTGCATTTCAATATGGGAGAATTTTTTAAAAAGTTATGAACCTCACCCCCAAAAAGTGACAGCTGATCATTTTGGTTCGGCAACACCCTTTCAGTTTTTTTTAAAAAAACTAGAATCACTTATTAAGATTTCTACTTTGATTTCCATGAAGATGAGACACAAACAGTATGACAAAGTGTATGACAAACTGTATGACAAAGTGAATGACAAAGTGTAAGACAAACTGTATGACTGAGTGTACGACAAACTGTATAACAAACTGTATGAGAGTTTACGACGGAGAGAAGGACAAATCTAAAATCAGGATTTAGCCTTTGAATCATCGGCAGAATATTCTAGTCGAGAAACCAAATATTAAGCTTTTAAATTGTGTTCCGTAAGGATCAGTATATATATATTTAAAAAAAAACACCTTAAAATTATTTCTTTTGAATAAATTTCCGAATTTTATGGATTTTCTGCATTTTCTTATAGCTGTGAGTGAGAAATGCCAAATTGGAAGCTGATGTACATTAAATTTATTAGTTTTCTGCCAATTCCGATTGTTGGTTGGTTGGTTGGGTGGGTTTTATGGCATATCAACCTTTGTAGGTTATATAACGCCAAATCCATACAAATAAACAGTTATATTCCAAACAATTCAGTTTAGCATAAGTACACAGTTTAATTGTCAAAAACATTTCCATTTTAAACTATTCAAGCAGTTATATGTAACAATTCAGTTAAGTCTAAATACAGTTTTAATGTCGAAAAACAGTTCTATTTGAAATAATTCAGTTAAGCATAAGCACGCAGTTTAAATGTAAGTACGGTTTAATTATCAAAAACATTTCTATTTCAAGCTAATCAGTTTACTCAAACAATACATTTTTGTATAAGTATGCTGTTAGTTCTATTCAACCCATAGATAGGGCCCTATCAGGTGCTACCACTCCGGCCAGAGTGGACCTTGGAGCGATGGCAATGAAGGGGTACTCTGAATTCCCAAAAGCTCCAGCACTGCTGGAACCTCACAATCAGATTGTTTAGTGTTATATCTATGACACTCGTTAGGTGGGGTCTTACCCCTTGCCAATTCCGAGTAAAATTGATCACGTCAGCATAAAACGCCAAATTGATGTTCATTAGTGAAACACGTTTTCTTTTTAAAAGACGTCAAATGAGTTTGAATTGTAACTTCTGGTTTTGTTTTTTGTTTCGTTTTTCTTTTTTTGTAAGTTTTTTTTTTGTTTCTTTTTTTTTAGTGTAATAACTTATTTTTCTGTTTTTATCTTTTTTTGTTTTTAATTCTTTCCTTTTCTTTTCTTTTTCTTTTCCTGACTGTGTTTCCTTTTCTTTTCTTTTTCTTTTCCTGACTGTGTTTCCTTTTCTTTTTTTTAATTTTTAGTTTTCATGCCTTAGTATCTGCTTAATTCATTTTCTTTTCTTTTCTTTTTTTTCTGTCATACAATTGAATTAAAATGAGATTTTATCAACACGCAAACTCATTTCAAAATAAATTTCTAAATAAAAGTTCAAATTATTATCATGAAACTGATTTTTTTTTCTTTTACAAAGAAATAAATGACTGAGTATGTGAAATGACTTCGTGCACAAAATACTTGACTGCTGGAGAATTATTCTATCTCAATAAACGTCAAATCAGCTCCAAAATGGAATCTTGTTTGCACATTTGGGCGGGTTTCAAGCACTTATTATCAACCCTAGATGAGAAACAATTGAATGCAAAGTCTTTGAAATATTTTCATACACTCTTTTTTGTTATTCTTCTATCGTTACTTTCACGGAAGAGATAACTTCTCTCGTACCATCGTTCACGTTTGCACTCTCCCTTATCGTTATAACTTCTCAAGGGAAATAATTATTAAATCATACTTATAGTGTACTTCCATTGATTACACTTATTTTTATATCTGAAACATCCGGTCAATATTTATATTGGTTGAGATTAATGCACATTTTCTAGGGGAAATTTGAAAAATAAGTTAGACCCTTATAACCATGAATATGGATTGATTTTGGCATAATAGATTGTTCGCTAATGGTCCGGGAGACAGGGGTCAAATACCAGGTCGAGTCGTTGCAAACATTAAAAAAACTGGTACTTGACGCCTCCTTGCTTAACACTAAGCATTATAAGGTCCGGATCAAGGGTAAGTAGAGAATTTCAAGGAAAGAGTTAGCGCACTTCCCTTCATTTTGGTTTAGTAGCTATTCAAAAGGGGCTCTTCAGATTACCATTGACTAACATATATATATATATATATATATATATATATATATATAAGCTAAGATGTTGGTTGGTTGGTTTTTATGGCATATCAACCTTTGTAGATTATTTAACGCCAAATCCATTTTTATTTAAATCATCACTTCTATTTAAAACAATTCAGTTTAGCATGAGTACACAGTTTAATTGTGAAAAACATTTCTACTTCAAGCTATTCAGTTTAGTCATGCAGTTCTAATTCAGCTAATTCAGTTTAGTATGAGTACAGATTTTGTTTACACTCACTTAAATATCAAAATAGTTCTATATTAAACAAATCAGTTTTGTGTAAGAACAGTTTGAATGTCAAAAAATTACTTCCATTTCAAATAATTCTGTTTAGCATAAGCACGCTGTAAGTACGGTTTAATTTTCAAAAACATTTCTATTTCAAGCTATTCAGTTTACTTAGCATTTCTTTGACAGGTCTGATTATGGTCATTTCTGAACGCGAGGATGCTTGGCTTCCCTGGAGCCGGGTCCAAAGTGGTGTCAGCTTGGACTGCCTGCTTCTCTGGACAGACCGCCTGTCCTGTGGCGGTTGAAACTGTGCTTATATAATATTCATAACTCCAACGCGTTGCCTTCGGTTCCCAACTCACGTGATTCGTTTTCGCTGAACCCTTGTTTACACAGGTGCATCCTGCTTACGAAATCTCTAACTGATAGGTCTGTCAATATGCAACTAGTGGAAGAATATCCCACTGGGCTGCGGTGGTTATTTAGATGAATGTAATGTGTTAACAGATGAAATACGAGGATGATTATAATCCAGACTTATTTTCAAAGCTCTAATGCATTAGATAAATATTATCTCATATTTTAGGATTGTAGTATATCTTGTGGGACATTATACAAACAGAACGGATATTATTTGGAATTATTCATGACCAAATGTCTACAGAAAACCAGAGTACATCAGCCAAATTCAGCCCTTGGCCACCTTTATAAAAGGATAATTTCTTTCCTTGATTTTTTCTAAGAATATTTCCAATCCGGTTCGGTTCCTAAAATATTTGGTGACCTTAGCCCATATTTGACATCAATGATTCTTAATAAGAGCGCTGTGAACTTTTAAGGAGGTGGTAAGTTAACAGGAGTGCTTCGATTCCAATAGAGTATAAAAAAAACTATTAAGAGAGAGAGAGAGAGAGCAAGAGAGAGAGAGAGCTGTTACAAGTATTGGGGCAAGGGGAGAGAGAGAGAGTGAGAGAGAGAGACAGAGAGAGAGACAGAGAGAGCTGTTACTAGTATTGGGGCAAGGAGGGGGAGAGAGAGAGCTGTTACTAGTATTGGGGCCAGAAGAGAGAGAGAGAGAGAGCAAGAGAGAGAGAGAGAGAGATAGCTGTTACTAGTATTGGGGCAAGGAGAGAGAGAGAGAGAGAGCAGTTACTAGTATTGGGGCCAGAAGAGAGAGAGAGAGAGCAAGAGAGAGAGAGAGAGAGAGATAGCTGTTACTAGTATTGGGGCAAGGAGAGAGAGAAAGAGAGAGAGAGAGAGAGCTGTTACTCGTATTGGGGCAAGGGGGAGAGAGAGAGCGAGAGAGAGAGAGAGAGAGCTGTTACTAGTATTGGAGCCAGACGAGAGAGAGAGAGAGAGAGAGAGAGAGAGAGAGAGAGAGAGCAAAGGATAAAATAGCAGAGAAATGTTGCCTCTGGGTTGTGTTGGGTATCTCAACAAACATTGTGAAATATATGAGAAAGAGAAAGAAAAAGAATCGGGCAAAGGAAAAAGGAGAAAGCCAGATGATACTGACCCAATGAAACGGTTAAGATTTTGGGAAGAATAGGAGAGTTGTAACATAGAAAAAATGAATTTCTTTGAAATGGATTGCGTTTGTCATAAGACAAACACAAAAGATAATGTAATCCATTTCCAAGAAAAAAAAAAATAATGTTAACTTTCTTTGAACTTCACCGGCGCTTTGAAAGCCGTGGAATTAGCTTCAATAATTTCTTTTAGTGCTACAAAACATCCAACGTATTAAGCTAAAATATTTTACTACCCAACAATCTTTTTGCGATAGAATCTTCAAGCATTTTAACCCCTTTCGTCATTTTCTAATTTCAAATTCTTTACTCACATCGAGGTTTTAAATAGAAGAATTATCATTGAATGTAAATTTATTAGTTTGTCTCGTTTTTTATGGCATCTCAACCATTGCAAGTTATTTGATGCTAAATACGGTTTATTCATATATATTAGATATACAGTGTAACCCGGATATAAGAGTTGTCGGGAGCTTATAATAAGTCTCTTATATCCGGGTTTATATTATACCCGGGTTTGGTCTATTTTGTTTAGGTAACACAGGCTCTAATTTGGGACCAGAGAAAATCTCTCCGAGTTTATCTTATATCAGGGTCTCTTATATCTAGGTTACACTATGATTTGTAAACATAAGTCAACAATTGCCCAGTCGACTAGGGTTGTAGAATACACTGACTGCACTACTGCAGAGGGGTAAGACCCCTCCCCTATGAGTATCCAAGATATCACACTAAACAGCCTGATGGTGAGGTCCCAGTAATGCTGGGGATTTGGAGAATACGGAGCACCCCTTCATTGCCATTGCTCCCAGGTCCACTCTAGCCCAGCATGGTAGTAACTGATAGGGCCCTCGAGTTAAATAGAACTAACGGCATACTCATCCTAAACTGAATTGTTTGAGTAAACTGAATAGCTTGAAATAGAAATGTTTTTGACTATTAAACCGTACTTACATTTAAACTGTATGCTTATGCTAAACTGAAACCGTACTTACAATTAAACTACGTGCTTAAGCTAAAGTAAATTATTTGAAATAGAACTGTTTTTTTGACATTGAAACTGTATTTACACTAAACCGAATTGTTGTATATAACTGCTTGAATAAACTGAATAGTTCGAAATAGAAATGTTTTTGAGAATTAAACTTTGTACTCATACTAAGCTGAATGGTTTGAAATAGAATTGATTATTTACATAAAAATGGATTTGGGGTTAAATAACATACAAAGGTTGATATGCCATAAAACCCAACCAACCAACAATAAGTCAATAACTTTAAATAGTCCCGAGTATTGCTATGTATCACAAACAATTCAGTTAAACATCAGTCATTTGTTTTCACACTGTTAAATGATCAAACAGTTCTATTTCTAACAACTCAATTTAGCATAAGTCATTTGCTGGGGCTGATTTTAAATTTCTATTTGACCTATTGATTGGATCCTATCCAAGAGCTTCCAGTCCAGGGCAGAGTGAACCTTGGAGCGATGGCAGTCAAGGGGTATTCCACTTTCCCCAAAGCTCCTTGACTGAAGCTTGGCCACCAGATGCAGTTTTGTGTGTTATCCAGGACACTCGTTGAGGAGGGGGGTCTTATTCTTACTCTTCGAAAGAGATGCAGCCGGTGTATTCTACAGCCCCAGCCGACTGACTTGAGTTATAAGGAATAACCATTGAAGAGGGTGTCGTCAAATAGAAAGTGAAAACTTGAAACATGGCGTTATTCTTTTGATACATAAACATTTATCCAAATGATTAACATGTGAGAAAATGAAGGAACGAGACCTTCAAGAATGATTGAACCTTTTAATACGAAGCACGTGGACAAAGAAAAGGCAGATATGAACTATTTCCGTGATTTCGAAACTGATGTACACACAGAAGAATGTTTAGAAAACAAGAAATCCAACTTGAGAATAAAGTGAATTCATCATTATCATCAAGCCGAGCTGACAGCACAGATTTCCCTGACTCTCTCTCTCCCTCTCTCTCTCTCTCTCCGTCTGCCCTTATCATCCATCGCTCCCGACTGTTCTTCCAAACAACATCCTGTGTCCGTACAGAAGTTCTTGCCGGTAGGCCAACACTGGCACGTCTGAGTGTAGGGGTCCATGGGAGAACATTGCTTATGAGTTTGTCCTCGCTTTTCCAGCAGTGTCCTGTATCTCAGTTATAGCTCTGTCCATACTACTGTATGGATGCACCATATGGACTCTAACAAAACGAATAAAGAAAAAAGCTATATGGGAACAATGCAAGAATGCTACGGGCTATTTTGAACAAACCTTGGAAGAAACACCCGACAAAACCACAGCTGTACGGCCACTTACCTCCCATCGGAGAAATCTACATAAGACGAACAAGACATGCAAAATTTTAAAGTTGATTGCCTAATATGGAAAGTTTCTTAACTTTGGAGAAATGCATAGTCTACCAGCGGTGAAAGAAATTCATAGTGCTTGGTTTGGTTCAGTTTGACCGGGTTTTGTAGCATATAAAATATATATGGTTTTTAAACACAATTTAGTGATAACATTTTCAAAAGAATTCTAGCTCAGTTTTATTTCGCACTCAATAAATGGTTTAAAGTATTGCTTTGTATCACTAACAATTCAGTAAGACACGCATTTACACACAGTTAAATCAACATACAGTTTTATTTCAAACAATTCAATTTTGTCAAAGTTATTTGTTTGCATATACTTTAAAAACAATTCTATTTGACCCTATCATGTGCTACCACTCCGAGTCAGAGTGGACCAGGGCGCAATGGCGGTGAAGGGAAACTCTACATTCCCCCAAACTCCAGGGTTGGAACCAGATGCAGTTTAATGTTTTGGGGCAAGGTCCACTAAATTTGATACAAGCCAAAAACTAGCTGACCTAGCGCTGATGATTTTGAAGAAAGGCTGGTTTTCTGAACTCAAGATGCTTGAAATATGAGGAAAGGTAAGTTGTGGAGAATATGCCCAAGAGTCAGCAAAACGAACAGAAATAGAAAATATTAAACACCCAAATCTCACAGAACCCAGCATCACAACATCTATGCTAACACATGAAGAAATAAACGAGGTTGAATTAATGAAAAATACTACGACTGAAAAGAAGAACCAAAATGGCTTCCGGGGAAATGTTGCCACGGCCTCGCAAATTTTGACTATCTGTCGAATTCTTGAACGTGTACGCTAAAAAAAACCTGCAGGCAGCAATATTGTTTGTTGACTTTACTAAGGCCTTTGACTCCATTCACAGAGGAAAGATGGAGCAAATTCTTCTCGCCTACGGCCTACCAAAAGAAACCTTCGCAGCCATAATGATGCTCTAGAGAAACACCAAAGTAAAAGTCCGTTCTCCGGATGGAGACATAGACTACTTCGACATAGTAGCAGAAGTACTACAAGGAGACGCACTAGCGCCATACCTATTTATCATCTGTCTAGACAACCTACTGAGAAATCTATCGATAAAATAAAAGAAAACAGTTTCAAGCTAACAAAAGAAAGAAGCAGAGGGTACCACGCAAAAACAATAACCGACGCCGACTAAGCCGATGCTATAGCGCTTCTGGCAAATGTACCCACCCAAGCCGAAACCCTGCTACATAGTCAGGAACGAGCAGCTGTTGGCATCGGCCTCAATGTCAATGCATACAAGACGGAATATATGTGCTTTAATCAAACAGGCAACATCTCATCACTAAACGGTAGCACTCTGAAACTAGTTGACAAGTTCACCTACCAAGGGAGCTGTGTCTCATCAACCGGGACAGACATTAACACGTAACTAGCAAAGGCATGAACAGCTATCTATAGTCTTTCGGTCATATGGAAATCAAACATGACCGATAAAATGAAACGTAGTTTCTTCCAAGCAGCGATCGTGTCAATACTACTATATGGATGCACCACATGGACTCTGACTAAACAGATGGAGAAAAAGCTTGTCCTAGAGACAACACTCCACAAAGCAGCACCCATCACGAAAACTATCAAAATTAGACGAACCAAACACGCGGGACACTGCTTGAGAAGTAGGGACGAGCTCGTGAGTGATGTTCTCCTGTGGACCACTTGACATTGACAAAGGCAGGACGTCCGGTTTGAACCTACATACAGCAGCTCTGTACCGATACGGGATGTAGCCCTGCCGAAAGCAATGGACGACAGGGAGGTTTGGCTAGAGACGGTCAGGAATATCTGTGCTGATAGCGCGACATGATGATGATGATGATGATGACTGAAAAGAAGACTAAATTTGTGGAGTCCTTGTAGTGTAATTGTTAAAGTACTGGACGGCGGTTTTCAAACAAGACTGGCAATATAATTGGAAGACAAAAATCAAAAGATACTCGCGAAAAAAGAGAGACTGAAAAAATAACGGGACAGAGTCAAAGAATACAAACAAAACTGAACCTTCTTTAATAATATGAGAAAATTATTTCAACAAGTAGGTAGAGAATGAATTAAGACTAATCAATGACTAGATGCAAAGGAAATAAAACAGTTTTTGAGCAAGATATGGGAAAAGAAGAACATAACAGAAAGGATAAATGGACAAATAACATGAAAAATGACTTGGAGTAAGCTCCGAGGGAAACATACAAATGGAATCACGAAGAAAATCACTCCAAAAAATACCGATTTGGAAAACACTAATCTATGATGCAATACATGGATTTTGGTTTTAGAAATTTACGTCCTTCCATGGGAGATTGGTTGGGGGACTGAGTAAATACCGAGAAGCCAATGTACCGAATGGATGACGAAGAGAAAAACTATCCAGATCAAGAATGATCTTCAAAGAGGAACCATTCCAGCAAATATAGATCAATAAAATGTCTACCTATCATGTGGAAAATCCTAATTGTACGGAAAATAGAAAAAATATATTTTTCGTTTTCATGACATTGGTCATTTCCGGGGGAATAAAAAGGATACTTCAGGGAAACATGAGTAACAGACAACCAACTATAGAGAGATCAACACATCCTCAAGGTTGAAAAATGCAGCTATGTCAGGGATTGACTACAAAAGACTAATGATATGGTCACGCAGACTTGGACAATGGAATGTCTGAAAATGTACAAAATAGCCGACAAAATCATAAATCTGGTGGCCCAGTCGGTTGGGGCAGTAAAATACATCGACTATACCACTGCAGAGGGGTAAGACTCCCCAACGAGTGTCATGGGTATGACACTAAACAATCTGATTGTGAGATTCGTGTAATGCTGGAGCTTTGGAGAATGCGGAGTACCCCTTCATTGCCATTGCTCCCAGGTCCACTCTGGCTCAGAGTGGTAGCATCTGACAGGGTCGTATGGGTCAAATATAACCTAACTGTGTACTTGTGTTAAACTGAACTGCTTGAAATAGAACTATTTTGACATTTAACTGATTGTAAGCAAAAACTATACTTATACTAAACTGAATTCTTTGAAATTTAATTCGGCTACAAATGACCCGAAAAGAGTTGATATGTCGTAAAAAAATAACCTACCAAACAACCAAACCATAAATACGGAGGACATAAAAAACTAAAAAGTAGAATTATGAGCGATGAAAATCCAGGGAGGTATCTTCCAGAGAGACTTACTTTCATCATTGCTCTTTGTTTTAGATGCCACTCACTCATATACCAAGGAAATGTAGAGGGGTTTAGAAATTTACAAAATAACGGCAACACAAGTTCAAACCCTGGACGAGACTGATTGCATTTCACATACCTTTGGGAAAGGTATGAATCCAGTTATTCTCCCTCCAGCAAAGGGTAAATAGTAGGGCAGACTGAATTCTTCAGCCTTTGGGAGGCAACTAGTCTAGGAGAAGGAAAAACCTGAATTCAAACCTGTTAAACTCCGCTTAAAAAGTGACGTTCAGTCATATCCGAGCGGAGGGGTTGGTAGATATGATAAGAATATGCAGCCAGGATATAGGAATGGAATTTGCCCTCGAAAAATGCATTATGCTCATAATGAAAGATTGAAAAAGAGAAACAACGGAATAGAAGTAACGAATTAGGAAAACGTCAGAACATTCGGAGAGAAGGTAAATTACGAGTACTTGGGAACATGACACCATCAGACAAACAGATAGATATATTTGAGTGTATGGGATACACATTTTTTCTAGTCTTAAAATAAGCAATAAAAACATACTTAAGAACATTCTAGAAATTTAGGATCAAAACCGTATTAGCATTTAAGTTACATTTTTATATTTTTAAACCAATCAGCTAAAAACATAGAATAGAACATTCTAGAAAAATAGGATCGGAAGTCAACTAACGGAAAATATTTAGGCTCGAAAATAAAATAGTAAAATACAAATCTGATTGGTCAATAAATGTCTAGAGAGACTGGGTTTGGCAGCTTACCCGATTTGTTGACCGGAAATGAACGGTCCGGGGTGAATAGGATAAGTCATCCTGATTGGGTGAAATTAAGTGTCGAATTAAATTTGCGCGCCAAACCAAAATACGAAATTTTCCCCTTCTCTTCAAGTGAATCATATTGCTATACATATATCTATATAGATACACAATGCTGTATAAGACGTAAACTCAGCTCTAAATTACTGGTTATCTACCTTTAATATACCTAGTGTAACTAAATATGAAAAATTATCGAAAACAGCTTATTTGTAAATAAGTTTTGCTTGGACCGTTGGTTGATTTTCAGGATAAATTGCATATGATTTATTGTAAAATTCGAGATGAGGTCTCAGTTATTGGCGAATTTTTTGATTGCTTTTTATCAATTTTTTCCAGCAGTTTTTAAAGCTTAACTTCCAAAACATGCAATTCAAAATGCAATAATTAAGAACCCAGTTTTTGTCGAAGTAGAAAATAATTGTTTGAAATATGACACGCTGGGGATTTGAAACAGAGCTTTTATGCTGTAATTTTTTTTTATTAGAAAAAAAAAAAAGGAAAAAGAAAAAAGAAAAAAGAAATTGATAAAGATAAATTAAATCAGACTTTTCTCATGAATAATAGAAATGCAAAATGATTTTATGAGAATATTTCAAAAAAGATTGTAACGCTTGCAAAATGTATAACTGCTCATAATTGGTCTGAACTCGAAACAGTGATATTCTACTATTATCGAGAGATGTATGAAGCTGGTCAGTGTTTCAAGAGCTCCAACTACAATTGGTGTCACAGTCACTTCCCAATTCTAAAACATTTTCGGCTCTCTGGCAAGATCCCGGTACCTTTTCGTTTTCTTCTATTTTCACTTTGAGGTCCGCTGAAACTGCACAATCCACAAGATGATTAGTTAATTTTTACTTTTTAATCTACTCGAGGTCTGTGCTTACGGCCGGAATTTGGTGTCCACTTTGTATTTCAAAAACCCAGATAATTCCATGTGTCTTATGCTTTAGAACGGATTATTACTATTATCATTATTATTTTACTGTTTAGAGAGTTTTTCCCTCCAGCACAAGCAGATGGTTTACCACTGGGGTTTTCATGACTGCAAATGTCCTCAAATCTCAAGGACTCTTCTCAGTATTCTAGCCAGTCTTAATAACGCTGTAATTTATATGGTCTCTACTCCTCTCATTTCCAAGTCCTTCAATCTCTTTAACAATCCTTTGATGACTCTACAGAGCGCACCGATTACAACTGATATCATCGTCACCTTCATGTTCAATAGCTTTTTCAGTTCTCTAGCAAGATCCAAATACTTATATTTCTTCGCTTTCTTTCAGTTTTTCTCTGAGACGGAAGAAAAGTCCACCATCTTTCTTTGTTGGCTCTCACTAGGTCTGGTTGCCTGGCTGAGATTTGGTGATCCGTTTATATTTCAAAATCCCAGAGCAGTTTGTGCCTTTCATTCTCCAGGTCGGATTCCTGTTTGGGCATATACCGCTTGTTCGTAGAATCAATTTTCAACTTGCACAATTCCCAATAGATCAATCACCTTACACGCCCAGTGGTATTTACTCTTAGATTTTTTTGTGCTAATTTGCTGAATTCGCTTATTAAGTGATCGATTGTTTCGTCTCTATCACCACATAGCCTATATTTGCTATTTTATAGGAGGTGCCCGTGGTGTAATTGTTATCGTCGCAGGATATGGACACGGCGATACGAGTTCAAGTCCTAGACCTGACTGATTGCATTTCACATAGCACTAATACCCTTGGGAAAGGTATGAATACAAATATACTCCCTCCAGCTATGGGTAAATAGTAGGGCAGACTAGGTTCTTCAGCCTTGGTGAGGCAACTAGTCTAGGAGAAGGACAACTCTAAATTCAAAACCTGTTAAACTCCGCTTAAAAATTGACCTTGTGTCATATCCTGCCCGAGCGGAGGGGTTGGTAGATATATTTGCGATTTTGTTGCGCCTTATCTATTTTTGCAATAAAATAGTTAGTCCTTATGGCGTTATTTTGTGCTGCTATTAGAAAAGTTTTATTTTATCTTTTAAGGTTTACCTTTGATTGCCATGTCCAAGTTATTTCGAGTGAGATTCCGTTTGTTTGTAGCTTGAAATGCTCATACATTTGTTTTTATTCCTATTTTTATTTTCTGGTTATGTTTTCTGCTGATACTTGTTTTGTGTGTATTGTTTCTAGTTGCGCTACTCAGTGTTCCACTGCGTTTTCTTAATGTAGTCTTCGAGTGTTTGTGTTCATGCATCAACACTGCCTTCTATATTGGTAAGCCTTCTTCCTCCTTCTTTTCTTTACACATACAGTTTGTCTACGTCATCTCTAGGATGTAAGGTCTTATGTATCGTCATTTGATTTCTTGTTCTCTTGTCCATTTGTTGAAGGGCTTCCCTCGTTCACTTCAAGAATGGTCCCGAGTATCTTACAAGGGGGACAGTCCAGGTTTTCATCCCTTTGATGAGATTTCTGCTAAAATAGTTTGTTTTCAAGTCGTTTTATCGTTCTCCTGAGATTCTCTTTTTTAAATTTTTCTTTCTTCTCCACTTGATTGATTTTGTTCACTTCCAATATTTCCAAGTACTTGTAAGTTTCCTTTTCTCTGGACGTTCTGACGTTTTCTTGGTTTAATAGTTCTATTCCTTCCGTCATGTGTCATTTCCCGCTTCTAATTATTGGCATGGTGCATTTTTCTATACTAGATTCTATTCCAATGTTCACATTGTATATCCTTGCTCCCAGTATTAGAGTTTCATATTCTTCTTCATATTTGGCAAACTGTTTGATGTCGCCCATATACATTATGTGATGTATCTTTTCCTGTGATTTAGTAAGATTGTATCCATATTTACCAACTCCTCCGCTTCGGCAGGATATGACACAAGGTCAATATTTTAAGTGGAGTTTAACAGGTTTGAATTCAGAGTTTTCCTACTCCTAGACTAGTTGCCTCACCTAGGCTGAAGAACCAAGTCTGTCCTACTATTTACCCATAGCTGGAGGGAGAAACAACTGGATTCATACCTTTCCGAAAGGTATTAGTGCTATGTGAAATGCAATCAGTCTCGTCCAGGATTTGAACTTGTGTCTCCGTGTCCATTTCCTACGACGGTAACCATTACACCACGAGCAACTCATAAAAACAAATAATAGACAAATAATAACTATCTCATTATTTGCATTGAATAAGAATACATGAAACTGTGTGTTATTTATTTGTATTTGATATGGATTGGTTTGGTTCCTTTGTTTAATGGCATATAAACCTTCGTGAATTATTTAATGCTAAAACCATCATTGTAAAAGGACAGTAGTCGTACTCTTTAGTAGTTGTACTTTTTAGGCAGATCAATATCGTTCTGCATCTCTCCAGTTGCCGGTTAGCACTTCGGCTGGCCGTGTTATCTACGGCACGGATCTGGCCGAGTGTGTCTCTGTACCTGGAGATTTCCTTCGGCCTCAGGGGGCCTTCCCATCAGGCTTTTACGCCCTTCAGAGGGGGTTGAGTTCATCGGCCTGCGCCTGTGGCGCCACTAATAAAGGGAATACCGACGGGGCCGTAGGCATTTTTGGAAATGTCGGGCGCGTGTTGGCTACGGCCCTGCGCTCGGACCCACCAAAAAATAGGCCTTGTGCCACACATGCCCGTTGGGTTGGGCGGTCATCAAATACCGTAGTTGCAGTCTTTAACCGTGGTGAAACTTTAAAAATTTAAGAACAGGTTCTTTTGCAACAAGCCCCTATAACAACATGTTCTCTCCCGAGAGGGTTCACTAATAAAAGATTCCTTCACTAAGAACAGATTCTATTACTGTATATCTCACTATCAACAGAATCCATCACTACAGGTCTCATGAACGAAATGCTCCCTCACTAAAGGTCTCACTAACAATAGATTAATAGATTAAATGTCTCACTAAAAATAGATCCTGTCACTACAGGTTTCACTATTAACATAATCTCTCCCTACAGGTCTCACAGGTTAGCTTACTGAATGTTGAAATCGTAGTGAGTTATATCTCCAGTCATGTTATATCGTACTAATACCATTAACAAAAGGCATGAACCCTCTTATTTCTTCCAGACATCGGTTAAATAGCACCACTGCTCTAATTTTGTAGGAATGTCTTTGGAATTAAATAAACCACGAATGTTGATATGTCATTAAATAAAGAAACCCAAATATTTCGAGAAACAGCCACTGAAATATGAGGATTTCAGAATAATCATTAATAGAAACAAAGATATAAATAGATTGGTTGTTTGGTTGGTTATTTGGGTTCATGGAATATCAAGCCTTGTAGGTTATTTAACGTCAAATTCATTTTTATACAAATAATCAGTTCTATTTCAAACAATTCAGTTTAGCCTGAGTACACTGTTTTATAGTCGAAAAGATTTCTATTTCAAGTTATTCAGTTTAGTCAAATAGTTCTTATTTAAACAATTCAGTTTAGTATGAGTATAGTTTTTGTCCATACACAGGTAAATGTCAAAACAGTTCTATTTCAAACTATTCAGTTTAGCATAAGTACGCAGTTTAGTTCTATTTGCCCCATAGATATTACCCTATCAAGTGGTACCATTCTGGGCCAGAGTGGACCTGGGAGCAATGGCAATGAAGGGGTACTCCTCATTCTCCAAAGCTCCAGCATTACTGGAACCACACCATCAGATTGTTTTGTGTCATATCTTGGACACTCGTGAAGGGGGGGGTTGTACCCCTCTGCAGAAGTGTAGTCGGTGTATTCAACGGGTCCAGCTGACTGGGCAAGATAGAAATCGAATGTGACGGAGAGGAATTTTGGAGATCCTGGATCAGTAATGAAATGAAATCCAAATAATTCTGAGATGTCTGTTTGAACTGCGACAACATCTGCCGTCATCAGTATAAATGTAATCCTTGCTCTACAAACAAATTAGCTGAGAATCTTGTTACTGTATTTGAGATGGTACATCGAATGTATATTGCAGAGAAGGAGAGAGAGAGAGAGAGGTCAATCGATCTAAAATGGTTACACACAATCCTGATCCAGCTCAGTCGGCTTGGGCTGTAGAATGCACTGACTGCATCTCTGCAAAGGGTTAAGACTCCCAACCAAGGAGTGCCCTAGATATGACATTACACTATTTGATGGCCAGGCTCCGGCCTTGAAGATTTGGGGAATACGGGAAACCCTTTTCATTGTCCTTGCTCCCAGGTCCACTCTGACCCGAGTGGTAGCATCTAATAGCTTCTTATCTACGGGTCTAATAGAACAAACTGTGTGCAAACAAATGACTGATGTTAAATTGTAATTATTATATAGCTATTCTAGAAACCATTTGACTATGTGTAAAAAAGAGCTCAGGTTCGTTTAAGAATGTTATCTACAAAATGTGTTTATAAATTATATATATATATATATATATAAACAGGAATTGGCATTAAATAGCTTACAATGGTTGATAAGCAATAAAACCAAACCAAACAATCCAGATCGATTAATTTTTAATGCATTTCAACACGTGAAGGGTTATCTTATACCGACAAGTTAGAAAATCTCATTCACTGTACGTTCAGATCAACATTTTTGCCTATCTGTTTCTACAGTGTTTTTTTTATTTGCACACCGTCCTATAGAATACAGACATATTTGGTCCATATGTTGGACCCGAATAGGTACTACCTCCCTGCTTCAGAGAGTAGCTGGGGATAACAACGATGAAGGGGTACTACATAGCCCCCGGATCTGCAGAAATGGAGCCTCACCATCAGATGTAGCTTAGTGTCAAACCTAGATACTGTTAAGTCTATGGGTCATGTTTGTTTGTCTTTTTTTTTGTTTAATGGCATATCAATCTTTGTAGGTTATTCAATGCCAAAGCTATTCTCCGAGAACAGTAGTGGTACTATTTATCCATAGAGGTTAAGGGGGTTCATACTTTTCCAAAGGGTATTTGCCCAGAATTGAACGTAATAGTGCGACTGGAGTACGAACTCGCTTACTACGAATCCGCAGTCCATCGCTTTAACCATTACACCACCAGGACACCCCCTCTATCGGTCAGATTCATATATTTGAAAATCATTCAATAGAACTGTGCCAAAAAAAAAAGAACTAAAGAAAAAACAATACAAAAATAAAAACATGAACGCATAACTAGAAGTCACCGTTGGGTTGAGGGTAAACTGTGGGACTGTAGCTTCGAAGTAAGTGTGTTCGAATCCCAGTCGCTAAGTTACGTTCACTTTCGGGATAAAAAAAAAAGTAATTCTTTCAATACTGTGTGTAGATTTGATTGGTTAAGGCATTTCGCTTTCGGTATTTTTTTCTTCATACCTCGGTTTACGATTCAGTTATTAATTTGTTATTTTTTGGTTTCTTTGTTTAATGGCATATCAACCTTCGTGAATTATTTAATGCCAAAACTATCCTAGAAGAAGAGCAGTGAAGCTATTTAACCCATAGCTGGGAGGATGAGAGGGTTCATACCTTTCCCAAGGGTATTTGTTCGAAAGTGAACATAAAAGCATAAAGTAAGTGAGAACTCGCTTACTACGATTCCGCAGTCCGACGTTTTAACCATTACACCATGAGAACGACTCCTTAGAAGTTTTTTGCTTTCTAAGGAGGTCATTCACTTTCTTGTGTCATAGTAGCATTTTTGTCGATATCTGATTTCGTTTGAGATAGACAAATTTATTACTTAGTGTGTTCAACTCGCAATTTCTCGTCAATTTCTGGTCCAATTTTAAAACTGTTTATGTGACTGGAAAGAAAAGAAAATAATCTTTCTAAATAAAACCTAACATAAAGGCGAAACTGGTAACTATTTTAAAAAAAATTTATTCGCTAGTTTCTTGCTAACTTTATTTTATCACAAAAAGTATTTTTTGAAAACTGAAACAAATAGATGGCAAATATAACATGAACGATTTACAAGCGTCATATCTGTCGTATTTTCATTTTTTCTTCTTCATCTCTTCTGTAAACAAATACATTTCATGTTTATTTCTTAAAACTAAATGTTTTTATCATATTTTTTCAGTCTTTTCCTTTGACAATATTATAAATGTTGATAAAATTTAATTTTATTAAAATCTGAAAATCTTTTTCAACAGTGGCTACTCAGTAGAGATAGCATTTAACCGAACGATTTCAGTTTCGTAAAAAATTTCGATGCAGTTTCACAGATTAAAGATGAAAGCGAAAAAAAAAATCGGTTTTTCGGTTAAACCGCCCATCTCTAGTAGAAAGTAATCTTAGACGGGTTGAAATATCGTTATACCGTTCTCAACATTCTTCCAAGTTTTCTTGTATCTTATCTCGATTATTATCAGCAAGGATTCAGATAAATTCGTCTGTAAGCAGACTACATTTTGAAAGGTTTTTGAAAGCTGACAGTTTCAAAGGGGCTTTGTTTATAAAGACGTTATTAGAGTGACTATAAAGGAGAAGAAAAAGACAAGAAATAATCAGGAAAGAAAAAAAAATTATAAATAAATTGCAAGGAGGAAATAGAAGATGAATATATAAGTATGAATTAAAATGAAATGTCGATATACGATCCAGGCAAATAATTAGGGAATTAGAATCCTTGAAGGATGTTCTTCTTGGCTTTTTATTTAGAAGTAAATGAACTAATACCAGATAAGATACAAAACATTTGTTTATTAATGAATATTTTGACTTCATTAAATATTCATTAAATAAACTAGATGAAAATATCTAAATTAATGGTATAATTCTAAACCATTTTTAACATGAAAAGGCAAATAAAGCACAAAATTGAAAGAAAGATATAGACAATTGGTGGTTGGTTGGTTGGGTTTTATGGCATATTAACGTTTGTCGGTTATGTAATGCCAAATCCATTTTTATCTAAATAGTTCTATTTCAAAAAATAGAGTTTAGCATGAGTACAGTTTAATTGTCAAAAACATTTCTATTTCAAGCTATTCAGTTTAGTCAAACAGTTCTAATTCAGCTAATTGAGTTTAGTATAAGTATAGATTTCCTTTACACTGTTACAAGCCAAAACAGTTCTATATTAAACAATTCCGTTTTGTGTAAATACAGTTTCAATGTCAGAAACAGTTCTATTTCAAACAATTCAGTTTAGCATAAGCTCACAGAATAAATGTGAGTACAGTTTAACGGTCAAAAACATTTCTATTTGAAGCTATTCAGTTTGGTCAAACAGTTCTAATTCAAACAATTCAGTTTCGCATAAGTATGCCGATAGTTCTATTTAACCCATAGATAGACCCTATCTGGACTTGGGAGCAATGGCAATGAAGAGGTGCTCCGCATTCCCCAAACCTCCAGCATCACTGGAAACTCACCATCAGATTGTTTAGTGTTATATCCAGGACACTCATTGAGGGGGGTCTTACCCCTCAGCAGTAATGCAGTCGGTATATTCTACAGCCCCAGACGACTGGGCAATATAGACAATTGAAAAAAAAAAGCATTAATTCTTAGTTGCCTCTTTTTAAGCCTTTCTCACAGTCTCAATTCTTTTATGTAACTCACTGATTGTAAAATGGAAATTATTAAAATAAAGGGCATGTAGACATTTTTGTTAAAATTTAAAATATTTATTCATAAGCAATACGTACAGGTTGTAAGATGGTCATTATTAAAAATGGAGAACGTGGAGTCAGTTTTATTAAAGTTTAGGATAATTATTCGTAAGCAGTACTTAGCCATTTTAAATACAGGTTGTAAGATGGTCATTATTATAGATAAAGAATGTAGAGTCAGTTTTATTAAAGTTTAGGATAAATAGTTGTAAGCAGTACTTAGCCATATTACAGACGGGTTGTAAGATGGTCATTATTTAAAATAAAGAATGTAGAGTCAGTTTTATAAAAGTTTAGGATAATTATTTGTAAGCAGTACTTACACATATTACATTATTATTAGTAGCGTTATCAGCAGTCACATAGGTCCCATGTATATTGAAACACCCTATATAAAAAAAAATCACGATGTGTAGATGTCAAAACTGTATACTTGAAGTCTTACCTTTTTCTAGATGATCCAGGGACAATCTCAAAATAGAATTAAGAAACCGATGTTGACACATTTTACTGAAATATTTTTGGTGAAACGCTTGGTTGTGTGAGTGTAGCATCTTTCATACGTCTGCGTGACTTTTTGTTTCATGAATGGGAAATTTTATCAAAATATTTTAATATCTACTAGAAATTCAATAATGCAGCTTTACTCCATATAAAAAAAAAGTTTTAAAAAGCTTCGACCAGTAGTAATCTCGCTGGAATAAGTGTGTTAAATGCCAAGAGACTTAGTCTGAAAAAGAATAATCTCATTCATTGTTTATTTTCGTCATGGTAAATACGTTTTCAGTTTCGTTGGAAGTGACTTGTTCAGCAATCAAGTCATCTAGATATCATATATATATATATATATATATATATTGACCACGGTGCAATATGCATAAAGTTGGCATTGGTTGAGAGTGAAAAATCTTCAGGATGAAAGAAATGCACGCGGAACCACCATTTCCGTGTGGTTACATAACATCAAGCAACGGTTACTGTAAGTGTGTAATGACATCAACGGCCGAAAGTAAACGCGGTTTTTTAAAAATCACTAACTGCACTAAAAATGAAGATGAACGTACAATGTAACCTCTGCTTTTAGTTGATCTGGCGTATATATATATATATAAGCCAGATCAACAAATATATATATATATATATATATAAGCCAGATCAACTAATATATATATATATATATATATAAGCCAGATAAAAAAAAGATATATATATATATATATATATATATATAAGCCAAATCAACTAATATATATATAATTCTTTTAAATACACTGTCTGGTGTCAAAAGCTGCTTGGTAGGGCCAGGAGTAGCAGCACCGTCTTGAGCTACCGAAACTGTGATATTACCCCTGGTTGGCAGCTGATGAGAGCTGGGTATCGCACGTGATTTCACACGTTGTATGATGAAAAAAAAAAGATAGATAAAATAAACTGTGCAATGATATTACATCTGTTTTGGACACTAACTTCTAGTCCACATCTTTTTATTCCCTTTTTTAAGCGAATTAGAGTCCATTGAAGAAATATTTATAAAATTTTCTCTCCGTTGTGTAATGTCTATCTGAAGAAACTGGTCTCTCTTATTGCGTTGCCAGTAGAAATAAATTTATTATAGCTAAATGACGGCCTGCTGAGTTTTGTCAATTATATATATATATATATATATATATATATATATATATATGTGACATATATATATGTATATATAATGTTTAAATGCACAAATTTTTCTTTTACTTTCAATTTAGCATAAATAAGTAAATATAAAACAAGTTTCTCAATTTGATTATCTGAAGATTCAAGAAGACTAACGGTCCTTGTGTATGCGTTTGGGGCGGGTAGCGAAGGGTTAATCTTTGACAGTGACAAATAAATGAAGCTCGTGACTTGCGGTTCGATGAATCGTATTACGTTTCAGATTAACTTTGAAGAAGAAGATTAATGTAATTATCGGTGCTAATTACTTTTGATGGCCAATGGTATCCAGGCTTCGAGATTCACGTTTTACAAAGATCAGTGTTGCAGTTTATATGAGGAAAGATTGCTAAAGAAAGTTCGATTTTCTTAATTAATGGCAAAAAGAAGAAGAGCGGAAGGGAGGGGTATAAAACTGAAATAAGAAAGAGGGTGTGTGAAAGGAGAGAAAGAGAGAAAGGAGAATCGAGAAAAGGTAAAGGAGAGAAAAGAAAAAGAGGAGATAGATAGATAGATCGATAGAGAGAGAGAGAGAGAGAGAGAGAGAGAAAGAGATATAGGTATCTAGAAAGAAAGTTTGTTTTGAGATGAATGGCAGAGAGAGAGAGAGAGAGAGAGAGTAAAAAAGTTTGGTTTCTTTGTTTAATGGCATATCAATCTTTGTTGGTCATTTAATGTCAAATAAAACCTTGTAGAAGTACAATAGTGGTACTAATCAATCCTTACCTGGGTGGGGATTAGGAGGTTCATACCTTCCCTGAGGGTATTTGCAAGAAATTGAATAAAACACCGCTATTGAAGTTCGGACTTACTACGATGTAACAGTCGAGTTATTTACCAACTATGTCACAAGGACACATTTCCTAGCAATAATAGGAATTATAGTAAGTAAAGTTAGCGACCATAGTCGAGGGTGACCCGAAGGCTCCCTTTTCGATAGCTACTACACCAAGGTGTAGGGGAGGGCGCTACTCCATTCCCAGGATTGCTCCACTTTACCCTTGAACCGTACCTTATAATGCTGAGTGTTAAGCAAGGTGGTATCAAGTACCATTTTTAAAGTCTTTGGTATGACTCGACCTGGGATTGAACCCAGGTCTCCCGGGCCATTGGCGAACACTCTAACCGCTGGGCCAATGTCCCGGTTAATAGGAATTATAGACAGTTGAAAAGGAGGAAAAAAAAAGATAAAATAAGTTTCCCTAATGCAGTTGGTGGGGTTGCTTTATTCTGACGAAAGTTATGATTTCAAGTAATTTACAGTACAATGATATATTTCTCTAGCATCTTTTAAAAAACCCAAAGATTTTGTACTTAGTTGCAACCTCTGCGTTGTAATATCAATGTTTTCAGAGCCAATGATTGTTTGCTTCTCTGAGTTTTATGGCATTTCAACCCTTGTAGGTTATATAAAGCTAAATCCATTTTTTTTTACAAGTAAACAATTCTATTACAAACTATTTAGTTTGGCATAAGTACTTAGTTTAATTCTCAAAAACATTTCTACTTCAAGCTATTCAGTTTAGTCAAACAGTTTTTATTCAAACAATTCAGCTTAGTATAAGTATGTGAAGGAATGGATGAGCAGTAATCGGGGACATCCGACCAAGAGCACCGTTGGCCACAGCTGCACGAGACATGCAAATGAGTCTTGGCGGAGTAGGTGGGAGACGCATATAAACTGTTCAGATTGATATACTGCTACGCTGGGACCGCATCGCAGATACGACCGACTATACAAAGTATTTTTTTTGTTTTTTTGTTTACACACAGTTAAATGTCAAAAACATTTTTATTTCAAGCAATTCAGTTTAGCATAAATATATAATTAGATTTCAAAACAGTTCTATCTCAAGTAATTCAGTTTTGCCTAAGAACGCATTTTAGTTCTGTTTGAGATATAGATAGGACTCTTATTAAGTGCTACCACTCCGAGTCAGAGTGCACCTGGGAACGATAGCGATGAAGGGGTTCTCAGCATTTCCTAAAGCTCTTGTATTACTGAAACCTCATAATCAGATTGTTTAGTGTTAATCCAGAATATTCGTTGCGAGGTGGGGGGTCTTACCTCTCCGCAGAGATGCAGTCGGTCTATTCAACAGCCTCAGCCGACAAGGCAAAAGAGCCAATGTATTAATAATGTTCACAATCATTTTAAACAGGTAAACATTTCATTCTTCAATGCAATATCAATGTTTTAAGAGCCAATTCATTAATAAAGTTCAAAATCATTTTAAACAGTTAAACACTTTATACTAATTTGTAATCTCAATGTTTTAAGAGCCAATATATGAATCAGGTTCAATTCATTTGAAAATAAAATAAGATTGCTAACGTTGAATAAATCACAAGAATACATGTATAAAATCAACTTACATAGTATTTCTTGCAATGTCCCCTGTCTGGAATAGTTAAAATCAAGATTTTTTCTTTTTTTTTAAGTAGAGGAATTGTATTGGGAATTGAACTACCATGACTAAAAAAATCCGGCGATGAGACCTAATAAGGTTGAAACAGATGTCCAGTGTTTCCATATGTCATGTGTAATGTAACACTATATAGGTGGCCCGCCAAGCAGACGATTCCTTTGTCTGTTTTGGCGCGAAACCAGACAAAGGGTTTTTGGACCTGAAATCTCGCCGTATCCGGAAGTGGTAAGGGGACACGAAAGAGAGTGGGTTGGAGAAAGGAGCTGGCAGTGAGTTGGCGTGGGACCATGGACAGATGCGGTCGACTCCGGAGACAGTAGCAGAGAAGATAGGGTCCAGCGAAGAAGATTGAGTCAAGATGAGTCGGCATTCCAGTTGCTTTGTGGAATTTTCGCTAGTAACCCACGCTAGCGTTAGTCCATATATGCTATCAGGAATGAAAGTGTTGCATAACCCTCCTTCTGCTCTTGAGTTAACCCCAAGCATTGTTCGTGTTTGTTCGTTTGTTTTATTTTCTCCTGTCCCCCCGATCGTATTCTTGTAGTGGCAAGAAATGTGCGTTACCCACCTCGGACCACTAGTTGATCACCGGCCGTAAAGAAGCGAAAAGGTTCGAGAAAGAGGATGTAACGTATGTGGGGGCGAGGGCAGTAACGTTACAGTAAGTTTTCGCCGGATTTTTCTGGACATGGTAGTTAAAATCACATTTTAAAAAAGCTTCTAAATTATTTTTCAAAATTTAATGATTGGTACAAATAAAAAATATGTGTATATTCTGGATATACCTCTCTCTATTTGTCACTCATATATATATATATATATATACATGTAATATAATTGCCGAAGGATTTCGGTTCATGCCTTTGAGTTTAGTTAGGCTGAGAACCTTTCGGCTCAGCACATGGGTTAGTTCGGTGCAACATTGAAGCAGGTGTTAACGCGGGCGGGCACGCACGCGCGGGCGGATGGAAGTGTCACTCAGATATCACAATAGTCCGAGACAAAACGGGTGACAGGGTGCGGGTGACGTCACGCACCGGAAGCGCGTAGAGGTTTGTGTGAGAATCTGAAGAAAGTTAGAGAGTTGAATACTAGACACCAAACAAAGAGGTTCGACTTTTGGAGCTCGCAGACGCGAGGCGAACTTACGACCTATTGGGGCCGCTCGAGTTGGGGGCCAAATGAATAAGACAGCATAGAAGATTGTGTCTCTCCTCCTAACGTCGAAACCTTTAACTCAAAGTTAATAAAAAGGTTTCGTACCTGAACAAGAAGTCGTTACGTGTTTTCGAATTTTGAGATTCCTATGTTCTTTATATGTGCTATCGTTATGAACATTCGATGTCTATTTCGCACATGGCCATATTCGTGTATATGGCTATGTAACATACATATGTGTGAGTGTGTGTGTGTATATATATATATATATAGGGGTATGAAGGGACTTTTCGTGTGTAAAGGCTAGGATCCTGGGCTGCAGCCTCGAACTAAGCGAGTTCGAACTCCAGTCGCGCTATTACGTTCACTTTCGGACAAGTACCCTTGGGAAAAGTATGAACCATCGTATACTCCCCCATCAACGCTTTAAATAGTATAACTAAAAGATGGCTTTAAAAACAGATTTTCAAAAAACCTGTGAAGGTTTGTATTCTATCAAACAAAGAAACCGAACCAATTATGTTTCTTTGTGGTGATACTGAGAGGTTATAGGCCCAACTAAGAAAATGAGGCTTTATATTTTAGAAAATAAAGTGTTGAAGCAATTTAGAAAACGATATTGCAAATGGGTTCAGTTGTTGGAAAGCATGTTGATTGTTGTTAAGGCCGATAATTTTTTTATCCCATCCACGTAAATGTTATAATCTTAGATATTCTTAAATTTTATAATATTATTCTCATTTTCAAAAATTAACTAAGCATATCAGTTTTGTATTTCGACCAGAATATGCATCACAATAAATCTTGAGTTAAATGTCGCATTTAAAGCCTTCAGCAAATTGGCTACTCATGTGAAGACTTCCAAGAGTTCTAAGGAACAGAGAAAATTCTTGGTTCCTTGTCTGAAGAAAATTGGCCAAGGAATTAAAAGAACGGAAACAGTTTAAAGTTCCGGAAGAACCAAATCAACCGTACTAAGAGATGATAAATGTAGCTGAATATATATATATAAATACATATATATAAATGCTAGCTGAAGTATCAGCCTACACTTGATAAATATATATATATATATATATATATATACCAACTAATTATGATATTACTAATAACATATCTGATAATAAAACATGCAGGTATTCCACCAACCCCTCCACCACAAGCAGGATATGACCCAATGTCAGTTTTTATGTAGAGTAAGAGCTTTCCTTCTCCTTGCTTGGTTGCTTTACCAAAGCTAAATAGCCCAATCAGTTGTGCTATTTACTCATAGCTAAAGAAAAAGAGATGGGTTCTTGCCATTTCAACACAAAGCTGATTTTTTCATTTTTTTTTATCCAAGACGAGTTACATTTCAAGTAATATATATATATATATATATATATATATATATATATATATTACTTGAAATGTAACTCGAGTTGAGTCCTCTGGCGAAGAAGTAATTGTGTTGCCATTAGCGACTATTGCAAGCCTCTTCGTTTGAATTGAGGTCTCGGCTACCGTTGAACGGGTGTATGTAAACAATAGTAATTGTGATTCAGAACCGTTTAAAATTTACTTCACAGCTAATATCTTCTCGTGGCTGAATGGTTAGAAGCTTGGGTTGACGTTTGAGTCAACCGGGTTTCGATCCCAGCTACGGGAAGATACTGTCTAGCCACACCGATGAGTTCTGATAGAACGAAACAGATCTGTCTGTGGATGACTATATATATATATACGCTCAGTCCTCTAGGACTGTAAAATACGCCGACGGCATAGGGGTGAGCTAAAGGTGTTTTGATGTGAGGAGAGAAAAATATATAAAAAATATTAGAAAAAAAAAATGAAACATTTCATGAGGTGAGGAGAAATTTCATGAGAGAAGAGATAGAAAATATAAAAAAAACGAAACAGATTCATGTTCACATGAATAAAACCTTTAGCTATCAGAAAGATCGATAGGATCAATAGAAAAGAAATCATTCTAATAGTAACAAGTCTTTTCCTACCTCCTCTTCACCCACTCTTTCTTTCTCTCACTCTCTTCCTTTGCCTCACGCCTTCCCACCAACAGACAGTCGAAATATGTGTATATACGTAAAGATGTTTACGACTAGATGCACAAGCATACGTATACATGTATGCACAAGCATACTTCCCCGGCTTTTAGTGGGCCGTCTGGCATTCGTGTCGGATGGGGTATCGAAATCAATGACAGATTCGAGACCGAATGGCTCCCAATTTCGGTTGGGCCACCTTCGGGTGGGCGAGCTGTTGTTATGACTCCTATTCACCCCTTGTATAGCACTAGACCTCACGGTCTAGTTCAAGCTATATTCTGGTATACATGCCCGAATCTAGATTTAGGTCCGTGATACTGCTTGCCTCATTAGACCCACATTGCACTTAGCGTAACATACCCGTACATGAATATACGTGAAACGTACATGTTCTTAACATATATACATAGAACATAGAAATCCCGAAACACGAAAAACACTAACGACTTCTTAGTTCAGGTACGAAACATTTTATTACCTTTGAGTTAAAAGGTTTTTCGACATAAGGAGAGAGGCACAATCTTTCTATGCTGGCTTTTCCAACTGCCCCACAACACGTGTGGCACCCGCCACAAGGCCACAGCGAGCAAGTGAAAGTCAACCGTTTTCTCCCGAGGCAGAACTCAACTCTTGACTTTTTTCAAAATCCCAAAAATCCTCTGCAAACGCTTCCGGTGCATGACGTCATTCATATTCCGCCGTCACAATTTTCTATCTGGGATTTTTATTTTGACATCTGTGAACGACACATCCTTCCCGCGCGCACGTTGTCACCTGCGCTCAAGTTTTCACCAAACTAACCCATGTGCTGAGCCGAAAGGTTCTCAGCCTAACTAAACCCAAAGGCAAGATATATAAAATTATATTACCTATCAACATTCAAAAGCGCACAAACTTAGGGGCACACACACACACACACCCACACGCATACACAAGCAAAATACCCCTCCAAACAAAAAATTTACAATATTAAGCGGTCTTTTTTTGAAAACCTTTCATATTCTCTGACGAATACTTAAAGCATGAAACCCAGGATCCCAGACACTTCCATATATATATATATATATATACATTTTTCTTTTTAAATGGAGGAATTATATTGTCATGGTAATTCAATTCACAATATAATTCCTCTATTTAAAAAAAAGAAAAATGTACATCTATATCGTTGCCGTTGAGGTCATAAAAATTACGCGGATGCGTATTTCTAATCCGCTTGGGAAGACATGGCCCTCTGGAATGAGTCCAGATATAACTTACAAGACACATTTAGATTAATTGGCCGCGCAATTACCGTGACTAGTTAATTTGGCGTCGCTTGTGTGCGATATGGATTCGTGGGTCAGTTGTAGAGTTTTGGCTCTGCAATCTGTGGTCGCTGGTTCGATCTCCAGTGTTGGAGATTACGGTATACACTGCTGATGAGACCTAATAAGGTCAAAACAGCTCTCCAGTGTTTCTGTGCGTAGATCTTCGCCAGATTTTCTGGTCATGGTAATTCAATTCACAATATATATATTGCAAAATAGTTATAGTTTTTCATTCGTATAAAAGCTCTATCATTGATATTGAGCACTAGTTAATAATACAGCAAAATTTTATTTGTGCCCGTAGAAATAGTAGTGAGAAATTATGTTTGTGTTAGTAGAAATAGTAGTTAGCAATAATAAGTAAGTAAAGTTGTCTCCCTTTTGTCGAGGGCGACCCAAAGGCTCCCTTTTCAATAGCTACTACACCGAGGTGTAAGGGAGGTCGCGACTCCTTTCCCTGGATTGCTCCACTTTACCTTGATACGTACGTTATAATGCTGAGTGATAAGCAAGGAAGTATTAAGTACCATTTTTAAAGTCTCCGGCATGACTCAATCTGGGATTGAACCCCGGTCCCCCGGAACATTGGCGAACACTGTACCCACAAGGCCAATGAGCCGGTACAATGTTAGAAATGATACCCCCCCCAAAAAAAAACAAGCTATCATCACTAAATAAACTAATGTCATATAGAAATACTTAAAAAATAGTTACCCGTATGCGAATAAATTAGTTTGTTTGGTTTTAGTATGGGATCATCAAATGATGTGCTTACAAACCATATATATAATATGCATAAACTGGCTTTGGCATTAAATAACCTATAGAGGTTGATATGCCATGTGGTTTTTATAATTAGCATATTTTTAATTTCTTCATTTATTTTCTATATGCATATATCTTCTCACCCACTCTTCCACTGGTCGCATGAAATGTCATGTGGTAATTTACTAAGCTTTTTGTTTAGATGTAGCACAAGGCCGCGTGAATGCGGCACCCAATGAGAATCGAACACACTTGTGTAGGTTTGCTAGTCTACCTTGCTAACCATTACACCACCCGCGGTGCCCCGCATGAAATGTCATGTGTTTATGTTAATTTCCCTACCCTTTCATTGTGTTAAATCTTGTTTTTCTATTTTTTATATCTTCTCTTTTACAGACTCTGCTACGAGAGCTGCTATCATTACTTGTGAGGTGTGAGATATTAAAGAATTTTTTAAAAATCAATAATATATGACTATTTATATTTTTATTTCAAAACATCTATGGTAAATATATTTACAGATTATTAAATCATTTTAAAATACGATTCTATATACTTGAACTGTTTCATATAATCTATCTATCTATCTATATATATATATATATATATATATATATGTGTGTGTGTGTGTGTGTAGTTGGGCTGCAGTCTTTCATTTAATCATGTTTGCTTAAATGATAAAAACACATTTTCTCTATATAATTTTAATCGGATCATTTCAAGTTTTCTGACAAGTGTTTTGGTTTTAGGTTGAAGTTGGTAGATAAATTTACAGGGGTTGTTTGCAGGTCTAAAGATTCTTTTAAAGTTTTTTTTGTCTTTTCAAGATTGCGTTTACGTAATTTTTGCCATGTTAAAAAAACTAAAAAAAAACAAAACAACCCCCCCAAAACACACACACACACACACACACACACACACACACACACACACACACACACACACACACACACACACACAAACAAACAAACAAACAAAACATCCATTACACTTGCTAACAGGTCCGAAAGCGCTCGGGACAATTTCGGTAAATTCATCCACCAACTCCAACCTAAAAATAAAACGCTTTTTAGGAAATTTAAATGAATCCTGATAAAATTTTATAGAGAAAATACATCTTTATTATTCTACCACACGCACCCCCATATATATATATATATATATATAGAGAGAGAGAGAGAGAAACTAATGAGATTATATATATATGTATATATTTATATAACGATGTTTCCTGGTGATCTCCACATATACGGGCTGAACAGGTCAGTAAAAGATATGAACTGTATGTCTACCAAAATACGTGATTTGTTTATAGCGGTGATGGTTTGGGTAGAACCAGCCATGTTTTTGGAATAAGCTGAAATCAAATATATGGTGCACCCATATGTCCCAGATTCGACCGAAAAAATATCCTCTGAAATCAAACTTTTATTTTTTCTCAAAGACGAAATTGCCTTTACAAATCTAATGATGTCTTCTTGTCCGACTATTTACCGATAGGTGTGGAGTTGGGTGAAGAGATGGGTTCATACCTTTATCAACCGCATTACTGCAAATTGAACCACGCACAGTCGTGTTCATGTTTGAAATTGTGTTCGATTTCTTACAATCATAACCCTTACTACTTTAAGCATGCCTCCATCAATAAATACAAAGAACAAGATCAAGAGACAGATATACGAGCGCCCTTCAAGAAGTTATAAGCCTCACTCATGGAGAAGACTTCTAACTGAACATTCTTATTTTGGTAACACTCTACCATTTCTCATAAAACTAGAAAAATTAATTGAGATTTCGGTCTTAATTTCTGTTTAAGTGAGACCCATACAACTTTGAGAGGTTTATGATAAATCTTTTGTAATTATGTATCTATTGTCACGAGGTCTACCACTGAGAGGAGAGAAACAAGAAATTTCCCCTACCGTTCCGTCTTTGAATTAACAGGCCCCAAAGGTTGGCCGTTAAAAGAGGAAATTAGAATGTAGTTCAATTCCTCGCGGCCGAAGTAACAAGTCCAGGTCAGAATGAAAGCCAACAGATGTTTGCACTCTGTGACCGGATGGATAAAGAAGGGGATATACAGAGGTCAGTATAGTAGTCCGAAGGAATCGCCTTACAGAGTGAAGAAAGAAGAAAGAGGCTAAATGATTGGCCAGAACCCTAATGCGGAAGTAGCACCCTTTTCGCCAGCGGAAATAGGGATAAAGAATTTAGCTTTTAGGACAGCAGTTGGTGTGACAAGATGTGTTGACACTGTGGACAAAACTCCGGGTGAAGAAGCGAAATAGAGCTTTTGGACAAGAGATAGCAGACGCCTTCAAGCCGAGCTCCATAGAATCCCGCTTGCCCGTTAAAGAAAATACTCTCAGAAGAAACCCGTCGTCGAAAAGCTAAGTAAACCTTAAAGCCGTTTTCTCCCTCCACCCTTCCTAAGTATTGCAATTGCTTACTCTCTCTCTCTCTCTCTCTCTCTCTCTCTCAATTTAAAGAAGGAAGAAAGAAAAGAATAAGGAAGACAGACATTTGTATTTTGATATTATCCACTGATAATATAGCCGACACGTTAAATATGTGTGTCCGCATGCATTGTTATATTTCATATCTCTCCTCGTGTCGAAATTCATTCCTTGCGTTTTCTGCCTATCAAGTTGTCTATTGCATGTTCCTTTCAGCTTCATTTGCCTCATGTTATTCTCGCTAAATGTCCTATTCGCCTTTAACGATATTACACCGGAAATTGGAATTGTCGACTACGATGACTAATAATATCATATCTAAAACTAGGGACCCTTATCTTCCATTATCCTAGGGGTAGGAAAAGGTAGTGGCCTGATGGGTGTGTGTGTAACGTAAAATTTGGAAACCCCTTGCCAGCGGCATCAGTCTAGCACTAAGCTATCCCTCAAATTTTCTGCCAGCTCCCATATGCCCGAGAAAGGACTCTTAACTAGGACTTATTCTGCGAGGGATCAAGTGCCAGACGGCCCCGTCTTCACATGTGCGAAAAATAAAATCCCGTCTTGGGATAAATATTTTATGCCGCGTCACACTATCAATCTATCAATCATGGTCTGTTCATATCTATCTATCTATCTATCTATCTATCTATCTATCTATGTTTGTGAATATCTATCTATCTATCTATCTAACTAAGTCTGTTTAATCTATCTATCTATCTATCTATCTATGTTTATGAATATCTATCTATCTATCTAACTAAGTCTGTTTAATCTATCTATCTATCTATCTATCTATCTATCTATCCTTTGAGACATATCGGTGACTGTCAGCTTTCCGAAAAAGCGACATGGACTCTCTGTCTACGCTAACCTAAAACAGAGATACGGAGATCATTCAAAGAGTTTAATATTTTTCGTAAAATATTTTTGTTGTGGCACCACACAATCATTTGGCCTTAATTTCTGTGCAAGTGAGGCCAATACAATGGCGAGAAGGGTACAACTTGATGAAGCTTATACGAGGTGCCTTCAATAAGTTTCCTGACTTTATTTGTATGGGCACTTTTATTGATAGTACACTCGTGAAACTCTAGTTCCCTTTGAAGTAATCGCCTCCGGCTGCAATCCACTTGTTGGACCGTTCCAACAACCTCTTGAAGGCCCCATTGAAGTCCTCTTGTGTCAGCGTCTCAATGACCTTCATCACAGCCTCTTTCATCTCCTCAATTGTCTCATAGCAACAGCCTCTGAGCTTAGGGAATAAGCAAAAGTCACAGGGATATTGGTTCTGGACTGTTGGGACGGTGAGGAACTGTCTTGATGTCCATTTTGGTCAAATAGTCTGTGACAAGGATGGAGTTGTGGACGGGTGCATTGTCCTGCTGGAAATGCCACTGAGCCGGTTTGAAGAGTGCGGGCCTCTTCCGACGGAATCTCTTCCTGAACTCCCTTAAAACCACAACCCTAACCCTAACCCTTTGGCCAATCAACTCTGTTGTATTGATTTCCTTACTCCTCTCACTCTTTTATCATCCCTCACAGACTCCCTGCCTTCCTTGAATCTCTTATGCCACTCAAAAACCGATGCTTGATTCATGCAAGATGGTCGAAAAGAAGTCTGAAGCATTCCATACGTTTTTGTGGCGTTTCTTCCAAGTTTAAAAGAGAATTTTATTGCGTATCGTTCTTCTAATGTGTCCTCACGTCCAGATTGAATTTTTGAAAATCCCCAGCTGTGACAATCAGGCTTTAGTAGGGTGTATTCCAATTGCTGCTGTAGCTGTTCATTTGAACCTGAAATCATAAAAATTGGTGAATCATTTCATAAGATGTATAGAAATAACATACTGATTTTTCAAGAGTCTACGACAATTTTAAATGCCTGTACAAAAAAAGTGTGGAAACTCATTGAAGGCACCCCGTAACTACGTCTCTCTATAAAAAAAATTCTTATTACTTGTTTCATGTATACAAAATAGGTCTATTTTCCAATCTTTTTTGTCAGAATAAAATCATGCAGAGCTGTTAAAGAAAATACTTTTGCCCCCCCCAAAAAAGAAATATCCACTAAAAAAAAAAATCGAGAGTTTCAAGTTGTATTCTTATATTACATCATGAATTTAATATTTTTTGAAAACTTTCTCGTTTTGGGGAAAATATTTTTTCATCATATGATTTTCAAAGATTTGCAGATTTAAGCATTTGTTCGAATTTAGCTATGATGTCATTGGATTATTTTCCATCTTCATCCTCGAAGGACTCTCCGTGTGCGTCTTTTGACTTCGCGTAATTAAGATTTACAATGGCGTTATTCGACTTTTACTTTCTTGTTGTGGGTGGAGGTGCTCAGAGAAGTTTTATTTATTTGCCATTTGTTGGAAATGGTAAAATGTTACCAAACCTTTTCCTTCTAAATCATATTTTAAAGAGTTTTTATTCTTTGTCGTATGAAGAAAGCTTTGATAGAACATTTTAAGGAAAATACCAGTTTTGGCTGAAAAATAAAACAGGGACTTCACTTTACTCGATGGAAATTGTACGATGGTATGTTTTAATTCTTGATATCAAATCAACTGAAGGAATTATATATATATATATCTATCTATCTATCTACCTATCTATCTATCTATCTACATATATATATATATATATATATATATATATCTTGTCTTTGCATATCGCTCGATCGAGAGATCATCTCTTTTTTTATCTTTCTTTCTCTCTCTCTCTCTCTCTCTATATATATATATATATATATATATTCTGTCTTTGCATATCGATCGATCAAGAGATCATCTCTTTTTTTATCTCTCTCTATATCCCTCTCTCTCTCTCTCTATATATATATATATATATATATATATATATATATATATATTGGCAGCATTTCTTCATTAATACATATTTGATTGAATATAATAGACATTTTTTGTCTACATATTTTGTTGTTAATCCTTTCGAATTGCCGTATTGATCGTATGATATTCGGTGGGAATTGGCTGATAAATTTTCCATAATTAGTTATTTCCCAAGAATTTTCTGCCCAACTTAGTCATTAAAAATTATTCCTCTCCTTCGATTGGAATTTTGTCAAAAAACAACGTAATATAACAAATTAAATGTCCTTTAGGCTATTGTATCTTTGAAAATAACCATATATATGTTGGTTTAACCTCAACTATCTTATCGAGAAGATATACAATGCACCTTTCTGATACAAGTTCCATATCGCAACATTTAAAAAAAACATTCATGCCCAACAACAGAATTATGGAAAATTCTCACTGAAAACACAGCAATATTAAAACATCAAAATAACAAGCAAACACTACGGATTCTCGAGGCACTAGATATTAAGAACATACAACCCAAACTTATAGAATTAATTTTGAAACCAGTGCTAATGTACTTAAATGTCTTTAGAAACTGACGCTATTTATAAAAACAAATTCGAAAAGTAAACGCTACACAATACAACAGTACAAACGCTCATTCTTACAAAGTAGTAATGTACACACAAAAGTTACATCATTTTCGTAATACATCCTCCCTCCCTGTTGATGGTCCAAAGTTGGACAGAAAGTATTTGTACTAGTACTGTACTAGAAAGTACTAGTTGGGCAGAAAGTATTCCCGCCGAATACCATAAGATCAATACGGCAATTCGAAAGGATTAACAAAACATATGTAGACAAAAAATGTCAATTATATTCAATCATATATATATATATATATATATATATATATATATATATATATATATATATTTCAAAACACGAACTTTAGAAATAGTATTCCATTTTCCACTTATTTAAACTAGTCAGAAGGAAATCAAATCTATTCATATATATATACATATATATATACATATATATATATATATATATATATATATATATATATATATATATATATATATATATATTTCAAAACACGAACTTTAGAAATAGTATTCCATTTTCCACTGATTTAAACTAGTCAGATGAAAATCAAATCTTTTCATATATATATATATATATATATATATATTTACTAATCAAATATCTACCAGTATTCACGGTACCAGAAAAAAACAAAAAAACCCTATAATTCCTATAATTCCTATAATATAAAACCTATAATTCTATTTAAGTTAATTCTCTCTCTCTCTCTCTCTCTCTCTCTATATATATATATATATATATATATATATATTTCAAAACACGAACTTTAGAAATAGTATTCCATTTTCCACTTATTTAAACTAGTCAGAGGGAAATCAAATCTATTCATATATATATATATATATATATATACATATATATATATATATATATATATATATATATATATA
>OY757944.1:4003521-4026021 GCA_963585895.1 Sepioteuthis lessoniana
GCCTCCCATCACAAAAACTATCCAAGTTAGACAAACCAGACATGCAGGACACGACTGGAGAAGCAAGGACGAGCTCATAAGTGATGTACTCCTATGGACCCCCACATAGGACCGAGCAAAAGCAGGACGACCAGCTCGAACATACATACAGCAAATATGTGAGGATACGGGATGTCGCCCCGAAGACCTGCAAGAGGCGATGAACGATAGGGAGAAATGGCGAGAGAGGGTCAGAGATATCCGTGCCTGTGGCACGACATGATGATGTATGATGATGTCATATACGTTCACAGGTGTCGACTATGATGTCAGCTGCAGTCAAAATAACGTTGCAGATCCGGGAATATGGACCCTTACTGAGTCATGAGTTTGATGGAAATTAAATAAAAACAAAATAAAGATTTAAGACACGTATGATGATTCATGATTGGATGATGTACTAATTAAGAAGATGACGTGTCTTTATAAAGTTTTCTACATGAAATAATTAATAGACTATATAAGAATAGATAATTTCAAATTCAGGAGACGACCTTTGAAACCCAAAGAGACAAGTGGGGTCAGACGTTGGTCATGTTAAGGTGAGGTTGGGGTTCTCTTTGTAGTTGCAAGTGAGATTCGTTCATAGACCTTTAAAGGCCTTCTACTCTCCACGTGTTTCAGTCGGACTTCTAGAATGTAGACACTCTGAAATAAAGACATTTTTCGTATCCCGTATGACAGTCATATTATTATTTTTGAATATATAATATTCAAGAACGGACCATTGTATTACACCAGGTTCCCTCTGACCCAGAGTGGTAGTAACTTTTAGGTTCTCATCTATAGATCAAATAGAACTACTGTCTTGGGTAAAACAGTAAATTAGATCTGATAGTCCTGGATCTTTTGGAATGTGAAGTACCCCTTCATTGCCATTACTCCCAGGTTCACTCTGACCCAGAGTGATAGTCCCTGTTAGGATATTGTCTGGTAAATAGAATAGTTCAGCTATTCAATTGCGGGCTAATGACTGATATTAAATTGAATTACTAGTGTTACATAATATGTGAAACCATTTAACTGTGAGCAAACAAATGACTGCTGCTTAACAGAATTGTAAGTGTTACATAGCATATACTGGAAACCATTTAACTAAGTGCTGGAATATCATTTATCCTAAATAGAATTACAGGGTGGAACGATAAAATTGTCACCCAAGATAAGACGACATAATTCTACTTCTGTTTAATTAAAACCGGTTTTCTTTTTTTGTTGCAAACCATCTATTTGTTAGCCAGTTGTGTACAAATCCCAAGAGCGATAGGAGCCTTCTATCATGTCTGAAAGTGACACAATGTTCAACGAGCAAGATCGGAAATGCGCCGCTGTACAACTCATGCACTCTACCGATCCAAATTATGACAACAGGACCATTGTCAGCACCCTCAAAATGCAAATCCGGACGGTTCAACGCTTGAGGGCACAGCTCAAACACATCGGACGACCCTTTGGTGGTGGTGGAGCGAAAGGACACCGCCAGGAAGACCCGGGCCAAGGAGTTCATCGAAAAAGTCCATGCAATCATTGATGAAACTCCCCAGCGGTGTGGTGATCCCCTGGTGCAATCAGGTGGCCGGTGGCAGACCCTGGGTGTGGCAGCAGGACTTGGCGCCGGCCCACAAGTCCAAAGAGACCCAGGATTGGCTTCAGAAGGAGTGCTATGACTTTGTACCCTTCTCTCACTGATCCCCCTCCTCCTCCGACCTGAACCCGCTGGACTACTTCGTTTGGTCATACGTCGAGAACATCACCAGCATGACCTCCCACAATACCAAAACCAGCCTGATCGTCCCTATCCACAGAGTATTCATCGAGCTCCTGTCGGCGCTTGTTGAAAAGGCATGCTCCCAGTTCCGGATCCGTATCGAGGCAGTGATTGAGGCTGAAGGCGGCTACATTGAATAGATGTCAGCTCTACTACATAATCGAGTTACCTGAATTGATTTTTTCAATAAAAGTTTTAAAATAAAACTGTAGTGTTGTTTTCTTTAGGACGACAATTTTAGCGTTCCACCCTGTATTTGTATTAGATCGGAATACTAGAAACCATTTATCTGTATGCAAACGAATGGGTCCTGGCTCATTCAACATGTTCTCTAAAAACTATTCAATTACAAATCATATATATTTAATTCGTACAAACCAAATTATTTGGCATTGAATAACCTTCAAATGTTGATATGCCCCCAAATTAACCAACCAACTTACCAAAAAGAATTATTTGCATTAAATAGAAATATTTGAAACTATTTAACCGTGTACAAAGAAATGATCTCTAAATCATTTGACAATGTAAGCAGCCGACTATGTGCTTACAAATCACACACACACACACACACACACATATATATATATATATATATATAGTGTAATAGGATGGAAACTCAAACCTGGTTAAGTTGTCATTATGAATTTATTTCGGTGGATAATATTACAATACTCTCCGTCTCGTCAGATGACCTTTTACATGCTTTCCTCGATGTAAAAAGTCATCTGATGAGGCGGAGAGTATAATAATATTCTCCACCGAAATAAATTTATAATGACTACTTAACCAGGTTTCAGTATCCATCTGATTACACTATATACGCTCTGAATGTGAATTTTGTTTCATCCCTGCGAAGGAATAAAGGATTAACTATAGCCATACATTGAGCTCTCACGTCGATTTATACGATAATCCTCATATATTCTATAAAAGAATCATCCACACTCACTGTCTTCGGGCGCTTACTGGATATGACTAATATACGAGGTGCATACGATAAGTTTCCAGACTTTTTTCATATGGGCATTTAAAATTATCGTAGACTCTTGAAAATTCAGTATGTTATTGCTATCCATCTTATGAGATCACTGACCAATTTTTATGATTTCAGGTTAAAGTGAACAGCTACAGCAGAAATTGGAATACACCCTACTAAAGCCTGATTGTCACCGCTGGTAAATTTCAAAAATGCAATCTGACACTTTAGAAGAACGATAGGCAATAAAATTGTGTTTCAAACTTGGAAGAAATGCCAGAGAAACATATGCAATGCTTCAGACTGCTTTTGGAGCATCTTGCATTAATCGAGCATCAGTTTTTGAGTGGCATAAGAGATTCAAAGAAGGCAGGGAGTCTTTGAGGGATGATGAGAGGTGTGAAAGAAGTTTGGAAGTCGATTGACAAGAGTTGATTGGCCAAAGGGTTAGGGTTAGGGTTACTATGTCGACGTTTTAAGGGAGTTCAGGAAGAGATTCCGTCGGAAGAGGCCATCACTCTTCAAATCGCCTCAGTGTCTTTTCCCTAAGATGATGCACTAGTTCACAACTTCATCCTTGTCACAGACTGACAAAGATATGCATCAAAACACTTCCTCAGCCTCCCTATAATCGAGACCTTGTTCCCTGTGACTTTTGCTTATTCCTTAAGCACAGAGGCTGTCATTATGAGACAATTGAGGAGATGAAAGAGGCTGTGTAGAAGGTAATTGACATGTTCACACAAGAGGACTTCCATGGGGTGTTACAGATGTTTTTGAACAGTTCTACAAGTGCATTGCAGCCGGAAGGGGACTAGAGTTTCATGCGTGTACTATCAATAACAGCACGATATGATGATGATGATGACTATCAATAAAATTGCCCATACGAAAAGAGTCTGGAAACTTATCGTATCGACCTCGTATATATAAGATTTGGCATGAGATAACTTACAAGGGTTAATATACCATATAGCGCAGCCAATCATCCAAAGAGAATTATTTGTGTTAAATAGCAATAATTGACACCCTTTAACTGTGTGCTAACAAATAAGTTCTGACTTTTTTGAAATGCTATTGTCATGTGGTGTCCCCCCTGAGTGAGAAGAAATAAGATTACTACTAAATCCTCCGTATTCGAATTAACATTAGGAAGCCGTCAAAGAATGACCGTTAAGAGAGATAATGCGGGTCAAAGTAAAGAATGTGGGTCAGAGTGAAGACCAACAGATGTTTGTACTCAGTAACCGGACTTGGGTGACATCTAGTAGCCCTAAAAAATCGCCCGGCCAGGGGGAAGAAGAGAGAAGCCAAATGATTGGCTGGGACCCCAAAACGGAAGTGGGGACTCCTTCCCGTCGGCGGAAATAGATAATAAAAGAGAAAGTCAGTTGTTGGACAGGGTTCGTGGCGGACGGAACTAAAGCCAAGAACTCCGGGTAAAAGAAGGCGGAAAATATCTCGGACACGAAGGAGACATGCCTTCAGGCAAGAACTAAAAATAAGATAAAGTCTGTCATCCCGTAAAAGAAGAAATATTCTCCACAGGAATCCATCGAAATAAGATAAGTAAACTTTGAGACTGTTTCTCCTTATACCCAATAATATATACCCCCTCTCTCTCTCTCTCTCTCTCTCTCTCAATTTGAAGAAAGACTGAAAACGAAAGAAAAGAAAAGAAGAAAGACATTTATGCTCATGTACTATCCATTTATGATATATTTGATACGTTGAAAGTGTAAATCTGTGTGTAGTAAAAAGGACTGATATATTTTAATGTTCCCACGTGCTTGAAGTTGTTATTTGTAGCATCTACTACGAATTTGTTATGTCATGTTTTTTTTTCAGCTTCTATTCGCCCTATGATATGCTCGCTTAAAATTGTCCTATAAATTCCTTAAATTCGTATACGGGGAACCGGAATTGCCGACTACTACAATGTGATATTATTACGTCTAAACCAAGAGGTCCATATCTTCCATTGTTCTAGGGAAGGAAGACTAGCGGCCTTGGTGGGTGTGAGTATAGTGTGAAAGTTGGAACCCCTTGCCAGCGGCGGTCAGTCTAGCCATGAATTAATCCCCCGCATAATATGCCAGTTCTTATATGCCCGAGAAAAAAACTCTGAACGAGGACTTATTCTACAAGGGATCAAGTGCCAACCTGTCCCGTCTTCACACGTGCGAAAATAAAGTCCCGTTCTGGGATAAAAGTAAATTTTTCGCGTCACACTATCAACAAATTACTTAACGCTCAGGATCGTTAGTTTGATCGGGGAACTACTGCTACTCATCTATAAGAGTGGCTTCTATAGAAGATAATAAAACAGTCATCGAAAGATAACCATGACCAACACTCAAACTACATACACAAACCGCATCGCTCTCCGCGCGGGTAAAAAAGGGGCGCGTCCTGCTGAGGTTGGAGCCCTGGCCTCAGTGTTCGAAAAATCAGCTACAGAGCTCAAACAACAAAAACTACTAAAATGCAAACAAACAATACAAATAGCGACATTTAACGTAAGAACCTTAAATAGAAGATGACAACTACCAGAGCTGACAGCATCGGCCGTAGAACATAAGAGAGACATAATATGCATACAAGAACACTGATACACGCACACAGAAGATATCAAATATCACAAAACTGGCAATGGATGGACGCTAGCCACTGTATCGGCATGGAAAAACTCTGTCAACGCCGCAGTAGGAGGGGTAAGAATGCTTATAGGACCTAGAGCATTAAAAACGCTAAATAGCATTGAGAAAATACAACCTAGGATGATGGCAGCAACTTTTAATGGCAACCCCAGAGCAACAATCTTCTCCTGCTATAGCCCTACCAATGTTAGTGAAGAAACTGAAGTAGTCGCCTTCTACGATGAGTTATCCTCATTAGTGCGTAGCCTCCCGAAACACAACCTGTTAGTCATTGGCGGAGACATGGATGCCCAAATCGGGAAAAACGGAAACAACAAATACAGCCTTCACAACACGTCAAATAGGAATGGGCAACATCTAACAGATTTCATGATAGAAAATAGATTAACATGCCTCAATACAAACTACCAAAAAAAAAGGGAGGGCAAACTATGGACATATACGTACGCGAACAATAGTAAAGCACAGATAAACTACGTCCTTATAAACAAGAAATGGAAAAATAGTGCAATGAATTACGAGGCATACTCCTCTTTCGAGGGTGTGTCCTCCGATCACCGAATAGTCACGGCGAAAATACGGCTAAGCCTACGAAAAAACGCCAAATGAACAGCGACCACCAAACACTATGACTGGGCCCTTTTGAACAACAGAGATATAAGAGATAACTACGTATTAGAATTAAGAAACAGATTCGAAACACTACAAGAGAAGACGGAAAAAAGTACACCAAATGACGGATATGAAAATTTCGTCAATGCGCACCTCGACGCAGCAGCGAAATGTATTCCAACAAAACTCAAAACTAAATATAGAGTCCCATGGGAAACGTTAGCGGTGAGAGAAAAACGTGCACTAGTGAAAACAGGCTCCAAAAACTATCGAAAAAAACCAACAAACACAAATGCCTTAAAACTAAAAACGGCACAATATCAATTAGCAGGCATATATATAAAGGAACAGACAGAATACTTTCAAAATCAGATAAGATTAGAGACTCGGTGGAAGATAGACAATCTAGGATAGCATGGCAAACAATAAACGAAGTGAGTAGAAGAAAGAACACAGCCAAAGCAAAACTGAAAGCTGCAAACCAACAGGAAAGAATAAAACTGTGGAAACAACACTTCGAAAACCTACTAGGAAACCCACCAAAAATAACACAGGAACCAATCACCAGAATAATTAGCAAACAATTAGACATTAAACTTGGACCGTTCACACAAGAAGAACTCGACTTGGTTCTCAGAAAAATTAAAAATAGGAAAGCGGCAGGGCTGGATGAGATTCCCCCAGAAGTATGGAAGACCAGACAATTCGACTACATACTGCTCCGACACTGCAACGCAGTCTATAATCAAAATCCGATCGACAGATGGATAAAGGGATGCATCCTCCCCTTCCCTAAAAAGGGTGACCTCGGTTTAGCCAAAAACTACCGAGGCATAACACTTACATCCATAGCAGCCAAATTCTACAATGCCCTACTACGAAACCGCATTGAACCCAAAATCGACAACATGCTCAGGAAAAACCAAAAAGGCTTCAGAAGAAATAGATCCACGACCTCACAAATATTAACCATCAGTAGAATCCTTGAAGGTGAACGGGCAAAAAACATACAAGCGACATTACTATTTGTCGATTTTACCAAGGCCTTCGATTCCATTCACAGAGGGAAGATGGAACAAATCCTACTAGCATACGGCATACCTAAAGAAACAGTAGCAGCAATAACGATTCTCTATAGAAACACCAAAGTAAAAGTACGATCACCAGATGGAGACACAGAATACTTCGACATTGTAACAGGAGTACTACAAGGGGACACGCTAGCTCCATACCTCTTTATCATTTGTCTAGACTACGTACTTAGAACATCAATTGATAAAATCAAAGAAAACGGCTTCGAGCTGATAAAGAAAAGAAGCAGAAGGTACCCCGCAACAACAATTACCGACGCCGACTACGCCGATGACATAGCGATACTTGCAAATACACCCAACCAAGTCGAAACACTACTGCATAGTTTGGAACGAGCAGCCGCCGGTATAGACCTCTATGTTAATGCACACAAAACGGAATATATGAGCTAAAATCAAACAAAGTACATCTCCACACTAGACGGAACCCCTCTTAAACTAGTAGACAAATTCACTTACCTAGGAAGCAGCGTCTCATCAACTGAAAAGGACATCGACACGAGGTTAACGAAGGCATGGACAGCTATCAATAGGTTATCGATTATATGGAAATCAGACCTGACCGATAAGTTGCATCGCAGTTTCTTCCAGGCAGTGATCGTATCGATACTGTTATATGGATGCACCACATGGACTCTAACAAAACGGCTGGAGAAGAAGCTAGACGGCAATTACACAAGAATGCTGCGAGCAATCTTGAACAAGTTCTGGCAGCAACACCCCACAAGACACCAACTATACGGCCACCTGCCTTCTATCACGAAAACTATCCAAGTTAAACGAACCAGACATGCAGGACACTGCTGGAGAAGCGGGGACGAACTCATAAGTGATGTACTCATATGGACTCCCACATATGGCCGAGCAAAAGCAGGACGACCAGCCCGAACATACATTCAGCAACTCTGTGAGGATATGGGATGTAGTCCAGAAGACCTGCCAGAGGCGATGAACGATAGGGAAAAGTGGCAAGAGAGGGTCAGGTATATCCGTGCTACCAGCATGACATCATGATGATGATGACGATCATTAACAAATTATTCGCTTACAAATCGTATATATATATATATATAAATGTCTGCTTTTTGTTGATCTGGTGTATATATAGATATATATTTCTTTTAAATAGCCTGTCCGGTGGCAAAAGCTGCTTGGTAGCGCCAGGAGTGGCTGTACTGTCTTGAGCTAACGAAACTCTGTTATTATCCCTGGTTGGCGGGTGATGAGGACAGAGTAATGCGCGTGCTTTCACACGTTGTATGATGAAAAAAGAAAGAATATATAAATGGTCGGAAGCACGTGGGCTAGTATAGGACACTTTCTTGACCAGCCCGACTCAGATATAAGGTGAATAATAACACTTGAACGTCTTCACTTAAAGATCCTAAAAAGAAAATACTCCGCGGTTTTCAACAAAAGTAATATATATATATATATATATATATACACAAAAGATGTTTGGTTAAATAATAAAGACACATTTTGTCTCCTCCCCTTCCCGAAAAAGGCTGACCTCGGATTAGCCAAGAACTATCGAGGTATGACACTCACATCCATAGCAGCCAAATTCTACAATGCCCTACTACGAAACCGCATAGTACCCCAAATCGACAAAATCCAAATAAAAAACCAAAATGGCTTCAGAAGAAACAGGTCCACGACCTCACAAATATTGATCATCCGTAGAATCCTAGAAGGCGTGAGGGCAAAAACTTACAGGCGACATTACTATTTGTCGATGTTACCAAGGCCTTCGATTCCATTCACAGAGGAAAGATGGAACAAATCCTACTAGCATACGGCCTACCAGAAGAAACCTTAGCAGCAATAATGATTCTCTACAGAAACACCAAAGTGAAAGTGCGCTCACCGGATGGAGACACAGATTACTTCGACAATGTAGCAGGAGCACTACAAGGGGACACGCTTGCCCCATACCTCTTAATCATCTGTCTAGACTACGTACTTATGACATCGATCGATAACATTAGGGAAAACGGCTTCATGCTGACAAAGAAAAGGAGCAGAAGGTACCCCGCAAAAACAATTACCGACGCCGACTACGCCGACGACATAGCACTACTGGCCAATACACCCAACCAAGCCGAAACACTACTGCATAGTTTGGAACGAGCCGCTGCAGGCATTTGACTCCATGTTAATGCGCACAAAACTGAATTTATGTGCTTTAATCAGAAAGGTGACATCTCCACACAAGACGGAACCTCCCTGAAACTGTTTGACAAATTTACCTACCGAGGAAGCAGCGTCTCATCACAAGACATCGACACACAGCTTTCGAAGGCATTGACAGCTATCGATAGGCTTTCCGTCATATGGAAATCAAACCTGACCGATAAAATGAAACGCAGTTTCTTCCAGGCTGCGGTCGTATCGATACTGCTATATGGATGCACAACTTGGACGCTGACTAAACGGTTGGAGAAGAAGCTAGACGGCAATTATACAAGAATGTTGCTAGCAATATTGAACAGGTCCTGGCAGCAACACCACACGAGGCACCAACTGTACGGTCATCTATCACCTGTCACGAAAACTATCCAAGCTAGACGAACCAGACATGACGGACACTGCTGGAGAAGCAAGGACGAGATCGTAAGTGATGTACTCCTGTGGACCCCCGCATATGGCCAATCAAAAGCAGGACGACCAGCTCGAACATTCATACAGCAGCTATGTGATGATACGGGATGTAACCCTGAAGACCTGCCGGAGGCGATGAATGATAGGGAGACATGGAGAAAGAGGGTCTGGGGTAACCGTGCTAGCCGCACGACATGATAATGATGAACTTTATAAGGATCCTTTCAAATTTTGGGTCAGAATTTTATTTTTTCTTTATTGGAGTTAATTTGTCTTTTTACAAGACTATACGAATATTTTTAGGTGTCAGTATCACCGTGAGCTGTCCGGAAATTTGAAAGGATCCGATTAAAATTACATAGACAAAATGCGTCTTTATCATTTAATCAAACATGCTTAAATGAAGGACTGTTCCCAACTACTCCCTTCATATATATATATATATATATACATATCATCATCATCATCATGTCCTGCCGCCAACATGGATATCCCTAACCCTCTCTCGACACTTCTCCCTATCGTTCATCACCTCCAGCAGGTCTTCAGGGCTACATCTCGTATCCTCACATAGCTGCTGAATGTACGTTCGAGCTGGTCGTCCTGCTTTTGCTCGGCTATATGTGGGGGTCCATTGTAGTATAACATTCATGAGCTCGTCCCTGCATCTCCAGCAGTGTCTAGTTCGTCTAACTTGGATAGTTTTCGTGATGGGAGATTGGTGGCCGTATAGTTGGTGCCTTTTGGGTATTGCCTCCAGGACTTGTTCAATATTGCTCGCAGCATTCTTGTGTAATTGCCGTCAAGCTTTTTCTCCAGCCGTTTTGTTCACGTTCAAGTAGTGCATCCATATAGCAGTATCGATACGACCGTTGCTTGGAAGAAACTGCGTTTCATTTTATCGGTCAGGTTTGACTTCCATATGATCGATAACTTATCGATAGCTGTCCGTGCCTTCCTTAGCTGCGTGTTGATGTCTTTTTCGGTTGATGAGACACTGCCTCCTAGGTAGGTGAATTTGTCTACCAGTTTCAGAGAGGTTATATATATATATATATATATATATATATATATATATATATATATATATATTTCTATATATGAAAAAGATTTGTCATTTATAACGTGAAAGTGTACATTTGGCATAAAACCAACCAGCAAACCTACAATAAATATTTTCTCTCCTCCTCCGGTAAGTGCTATGACAATAAATTTCAAATATTAAAAAGAAAATATCTTCAGATTAAACATGCGAAGAAAATGAACTAAATATTTTCGTTTAGTTGTTTTTCCTTTCATATTCCTCATCCACATCACGTTGCTCCAATCATTTCAGTCATTGTGAGGGGAATACTGAGTATATATTTGTCCTTATTTGTCTATTCTACCTCAAAGTTTAATTTGTTATTTGTAAAAAGGCATAGAACTTAGTCTTGAGACTGGCATAAGGAGCTGAGAAAATAATTCATATATCATAAGATTTATCTTGGTCAGCTGGACAATATCTGAGCACTTTTCGGTTTTAAGAAAAAAATATGTTCATAATTCATTCATTTCACTATATATATATATATATATATATATATATATATATATATATATATATATATATATATACGGAGAGAGCAAGAGAGAGAAGGAGAGAGAGAGAGTGAGAGAGAGTGAGAGAGAAACGTACGTACACAACTAAGAAGTGTGATAGAAATAAATATCGCGATAATCTATCTATCTATCTATCTATCTATCTATCTAATTCTATTCTTATCTATCTATCTATCTATCTATCTATCTATCTATCTAATTCTGTTCTTATCTATCTATCTATCTATCTATCTGTCTGTCTGTCTATCTTCAAATTAATTATGAAATAATTTTTATATATTGAAATTGGAAATATTCGATTTGAAATTACTTTAGTAAATAAAGAAATATCGATAGATATTATAACATGAATATAAAAAAAATAAATAACTTTAATAAAAATCGATAAAAGAATTAATTTTCCTTGAAAATAATTCTTTTAAAATCATTGCGAAAAAATTACTATATTTTACTTTATGATGTGAAATCTGTTTGGTAATTTTTAAAATCGGTATTAATTAACAGACAACTTTTCATAATAAATGGTTTTTGTCAACATTAGATTTGAGATATTTTTAGCTGCTCACTTAAAATTACTTCTGTCCGATAATAGTTGGATTTGCATTCCAATTTTTTACGCCGAAAGTTGCAATCATGATAAAAGAGAGATATGAGTTATATAATTATTCAATTTCATCAGATAACATTACGATAACTATCCCATTTGCAATTCAAGTAATATTGACAATCTTGAATTATATAAAAAGCAATTAATATCTTAGTTATATCGTTATAATTTCAAGAATTCTGATTTTATTTTTAACAGAATATTTTTGTCAGAAAACCAAATGCTTTCAACTTGTAGGCTTCGATTTACCAGATCGTAATTGTAAATATTGTTTTGGAATTCCTGATTTTAAGCCGATTGAAATATTCCCCCACTTTTTTCTCTTTTGAAAGGTAATAGTGGGTATGGTTTAGTTTCCTATTCAATTGAAGGGATAAGAGGGTACATGCCTTTTCGAAGACTGCGTCTCAGCTTAGTGTACCCCACCCCTAGCAATGAGTGTCCTGGATACTAAACTACATATGATGGAGAGGCTTCAGTCCTGGAGCTCTCCAGAATGTGGAGTGCATCTTCATAGACATTACTCCCAGTTTTTTCTGATTAGAAATTATTGTTTATCCCAAAGGGTAGTACCTGTTCGGGTTCCAACTAAGGTCAAATAGAACTATTATCTTGGCTATGACACTAAACTTCATCTGATGGAGAGACTTGAGTCGCGTTGCAGATTTTGGAGTGATCTGCATACCATTACTCCCAGGTCCACTCTGATTAGAAATTGTTGTTTATCCGGAATGGTAGGACCTGTTTGGGTTCCATCTAAGGTCAAATCGAACTATTATTTTGGGTATGACACTAAACTTCATGTGATGGAGAGACTTAAGCTCTGTTGCAGATTGTAGAGTAACCCTGCATACCATAACTCCCAGGTCCACTCTGATTAGAAATTCTATTTCCTGTTAAGGTTGAATCTCTGGATCAAATAGAATTGTTTAGCTATTCGGCTGTTTGCAAACAAATGAATGATGTTAAATTGATTTGTGACTTAAAAACATCTAACTGGGTGCAAACAAATTATTAATTCTAAATAGAATTGTTTGTATTACATAGAAATACTTGAAGCCATTTAACTCGGTGCAAAGAAATGTTTAATACTAAATGGATTTATTTGTGTTAGATAAAATACTTTAACTCTTTTGACTGTATGAAAAGAATCGCTCATTTAAAAATGTTACCAACAAATTGTGTACAAATGACTTATATTTGATATTTATAAAATGGATTTAGCATTAAATACGAGGATGGTTAAATAAGTTTCCCGACTTTTTTCGTATGGGCACTTTTTTTGATAGTACACACATGAAACTCTACTCCCCTTCGAAGTAATCTCCTACGGATGCAATGCACTTGTACCATTCCAACAACTTCTGGAAGCCCCCCATGGAAGTCCTCTTGTGTCAGCGTATCAATGACCTTCGTCACAGCCTCTTTCATCTCCTCAATTGTCTCATAACGACAGTCTCTGGGCTTAGGGAATAAGCAAAAGTCACTGGGAGCAAGGTCTGGACTATAGGGAGTGTGAGGAACTGTCTTGATGCCCATCTTGGTCAAGTAGTCTGTGACAAGGATGGGGTTGTGGACTGGTGCATAGTCCAGGTGGAAATGCCACGGAGCCGGTTTGAAGAGTGCAGGCCTCTTCCGACGGAATCTCTTGCTGAACTCCCTTAAAACCTCAACATAATAACCCTAACCCTAACCCTTTGGCCAATCAACTCTTGTCTATCGACTTCCTTACTGCTCCCACACCTCTCATCATCCCACACAGACTCTCTGCCTTCCTTGAATCTCTTATGCCACTCAAAAACTGATGCTCGATTCATGCAAGATGCTCTAAAAGCAGTCTGAAGCATTCCATACGTTTAATGTGGCATTTTTTCCAATAGAATTTTATTGCATATAGTTCATCTAAAGTGTCCTCACGTCAAGATTGCATTTTTGAAATTCACCAGCTGTGACAATCAGGCTTTAGTAGGGTGTATTCCAATTGCTGCTGTAGCGGTTCATTTGAGCCTGAAATCATAAGAATTGGTCAGTCATTTCATAAGATGTATAGCAATAACATAGTGAATTTTCAAGAATCTGTGACAATTTTAAACGCCTGTACAAAAAAAGTCTGGAAACTTATTGAAGGCACCACGAAATTTACAAGGGTTGATATGCCATAAAACTCTACTCGCCAATCAATCAACCATTCCGAAGGGTATTAGTCCAAAAGTGAACGCCATAATGCGACTCAATCCAAACTTATTTACAACGATGTCTCCCTTTTAAATTGTGGGGAAATGAGTTGTCTTTGTTCATCTTACAGAATGAGGAGGTAAGATTTCTCCTTAAATCTTCATTTAAACCCAATTCTTCCAAGAGCAACCCTAAGATATTTACAAAATCTAATGAATAATCTTTCATTAAATGGGTATTATTTTTGTTTTTCTATTTTTTCCCCTTTCAATTCGGTTAATTTGAATTCTGTGGGATAAATTACCTTTTATAACAGTATGGGTTCGAATTAATTAGACTTTATTGTTAGAAGCCTTTTTTTTTTTTTTTACCTACGAGGAACCCAAATACTTTTAACGTCAGATTCATCCGCTGGGTCCAAAAAAAAAAAAATACTTACCAAATTTATTAAAACTATATAAAAAATTATTGCCTTCTATAGTGCTTTGACTGATACTTCGCAATTTTTTACACACACATACACACACACATTTTTACATACACACACACACACACACATATATATATATATACAAATTTCGTTGAACATAATAAACATTTTCAGTCTACATGATATATAATATAATTATATATTATAATAAATTTAAAACCTACAACTTGGTCATTAGAAATTATTCCTCTCCCTCGATTGGAGTTTTGCAAAAAACCAACGTTATATATAAATTTAAATGTCCTTTAGGAGATTATATCTCTGAAAATAATGATATATATGTTGGTTTAACCTCAACTACCCTGTCGAGGAGACTTACAATGCACCTTTCCGATACTAGTTCAATAGCTCAGCTATTAAAAAAACATTCATGCCGAACAACAGAAAACGAAAAATTCTCACCGACAACACAATATTAGAGCATCAAAATAATAAGCAAACACTACAGATTCTCGAAGCACTACATATTAGAAACATGCAACCGAAACTTAACAGAATTAATTTTCAAACCAGCGCTAATGTACTTAAATGTCTTTAGCTACTGACACTATTTATAGAAACCAATTTAAAAGCAAACGCAATACATTCTAACGGTAAAGACGCTCTAACATAGTAGTAATGTGCAAAAACAAAAGTTAATAGATCCTCCTCTGATGATGGCCCAAACTCGGGCAGAAAGTACTAGGGATATATACAATTATGGAAAATCCATTAATCAATTCCCGCCGAATAAGATACAAGCAATACAGCAATACGAACGGCTCCAGAAGAAAATATGTAGACAGAAAATATCTATTACGTTCAACGAAATTTGTATTAGTGAAGAAATACTGCCAAAATATACATACATGCACACACGCAAACACACACACACACATACATATATACATATATATAGCAATCACATATATACAACACTACCAATCTCCAATACAAATTAAACACACACACACACACACACACACACGCACAAAGTCATACAAATCTCAATGTAAACATTCGCCTGACAGTATTTTTCGATTTTTTAGATTTCTCAAATATCTTTTTTTCTCTGCCTAATGATTGTAATAATATGACCGAATTAAACTTTTGGTCGCAGATAAGTTTCCATGCTATAAGGTATATATAAAAACTAATATATAACTATCTATTATTATTATTGTTGTTTGATAGCTCTATCACAGATATTGAGCAGTCTCCAAATAATACCACATTTCATCATCATCATCATATCGTGCTGGCAGCACGGATATCCCTGACCCTCTCTCGCCACTCCTCCCTATCGTTCATCGCCCTAGGCAGGTCTTCAGGACAACAACCTGTATCCTCACATAGCTGCTGAATGTACGTTCGTGCTGGTCGTCCTGCTTTTGCGCGGCCGTGTGTGGGGATCCATAAGAGTACATCTCTTATGAGTTCATCTCTGCTTCTCCAGCAATGTCCTGCATGTCTGGTTCGCCTAACTTGAATAGTTTTCGTGATAGGGGGCAGGTGGCCGTACAGTTGGTGTCTTGTGGGGTGTTGCTGCCAGGACTTGTTGAGGATTGCACGCAGCATTCTTGTGTAATTGCCATCTAGTTTCTTCTCCAGCCGTTTTGTTAGCGTCCATGTAGTGCATCCATATAGCAGTATCGATGTGACCGCTGCCTGGAAGAAACTGCGTTTCATTTTATCGGTTAGGTCTGATTTCCATATAGTCGATAGCCTATTGATAGCTGTCCATGCTTTCGTTAACCTCGTTTCAATGTCCTTTTCGGTTGATTCGACGCTGCTTCCTAGGTACGTGAATTTGTCTACTAGTTTAAGAGGGGTTCCTTCTAGAGTGGAGATGTCCCCCGTTTGGTTATAGCACATATATTCCGTTTTATGTGCATTAACATGGAGGCCTATACTTGCTGCTGCTCGTTCTAAACTATGCAGAAGTGTTTCGGCTTGGTCAGGTGTATTTGCCAGTATCGCTATGTCATCGGCGTAGTCGGCGTCGGTAATTGTTGTTGCGGGGTATCTTCTGCTTCTTTTCTTCGTCAGTTCGAAGCCATTCTCTTTGATTTTGTCAATCGATGTTCTAAGTACGTAGTCTAGACAAATGATAAAGAGATACGGAGCCAGCGTGTCTCCTTGTTGTACTCCTGCTACTATGTCGAAGTATTCTGTGTCTCCATCTGGTGATCGTACTTTTACTTTAGTGTTTCTATAGAGAATCGTTATTGCCGCTACGGTTTCTTTAGGTATGCCGTACGCTAGTAGGATTTGTTCCATCTTTCCTCTGTGAATGGAGTCGAAAGCCTTGGTAAAGTCGACAAATATTAATGTCGCTTGTAGGTTCTTTGTCCGTACACCTTCAAGGATTCTGCGGATGGTTAATATTTGTGAGGTCTAGTCTGCCATAAACCCACCAAGTGAGATAATGACAACCATTCACTGTTATATATATATAAATATATATATATATATATATATATATATATATATATATATATATAAACAGTGTATGGTTGTCACTATCTTATATATATATATATATATATATATATATATTTGAAATAAAATTCAGCATCGGAAAAGAATGGAATACAGAAAAGAATATTGATATTTTTTACAATCATGATTTCTGTTAATTTCTGAAGAACCTATTCTTACAGCCAAACATATACATTTTTCTGTATTGTCTTATACATATATATATATATATATATACATGTGTTTGTGTCCCATATCTTACAGGTGCAATTGTTACCCACTTGACTCGCAGAGCCATTCACTACTGAATATTGGGTTCAATCCCCACTTGATGCCCTATTTTTCTGCTGTGTATCAAAATATGTTCTCGCGTGGTTTAATTGTACGGAAAGTATCTTCGATTGATTGATTGATTTTAATTGGGTGAGTCCCCATGGTGGCAGGAAGTAAGCAAGCAAGAATCCTAGTCTCGCTATTACGTTCGTTTTTGCATAAATAATTTTGGGAAAGGTATGAACCCCCTTATTACCCCAGATGTATGTTAGATAGTATCATTGTTGTTTTTTCTACAAGGATGGCTTTGGCATTAGATAACCCACGAAAGTTGATATGCTATTAAAAAGGAAAAGAAAACAGAATATGTACGCTAAGCAGCGTTTGTGTAGATACTGCTGTCTAGATGCATTTCATGAACGCTTACTAATCGTATGGAGAAAAACATAGACGGCAACTAAGCAAGGATGCTGCGGCAATATGGAATAAGTCCGGGAGGCACCACCCAACAAAGCAGCATCACGAAAACTATCCAAGTTAGACGAACCAGACACGCGGGAAACTACTGGAGAAGTTGGGACGAACTAAAAAGTGACATACTCCTGCTGACCCCTTCACATAGACGAGCAAAGACAGGACGACCAACTAGAACCTACATACGACAGGTCTGTGCCGGTACCGGACTTAGCTTTGAAGACCTGCTGGAGGCGATGGACGGTAGAGAAGGGTGGCGGGAGAGGGTCAGGGAGATCAGTGCAAGTGGCGCGACATGATAATAATGATATGTGTATATATAGGAGATTACGGCATGTTAACCCTATTTAATACCGAAGTCAGTTTTTTCTTTATTTCTTAAATGAAGCGTTCATTCTTTCTGAATACATTCTTTATCATTTTTTCTTAATTAGCTTGGCTGTGGGTTAAATCCCTAGTTTCAGTTTATAACTGTAAAAAAGACAAAACGTACCTGATGCGAGATACCCCCGAGGCATAGGAGGCAGTATAAGAACATTCTACTGCCATAAAGAGCACTTGAAGAAGGCCGGAGAGAACAGCAGACGAAACTTTGTGAGTTCAGCACTCAGTAATGTGTAAGAAATAATAAGCCGACTTTCTGCTAGTACTTATATGGCTTCCAGTAACTAATGACTATTAACGTGTGTAAAAAAATATCGCTTCAAGTGAGAGTTAATAAAAATAATTTGTACCCATCAATTCTTTCAAGTATTCCTATTCAATATCAATAATGCATACTCGTTTTTACTGTTGCAAGTGACTATTTCTACAAATAAGTCATCAATTTTTCATTCACAGTTATATGGTATAAAGTATTCCTTTTTAATAACGAAATTCTATATAGAGATCCATTTCACCCAGTGGCGGATCCTAACGGGTATTACCATTTTAGGTCAGTGGACCTTGGAGTAATGGCAGCTGCAGATCTCCTGAACTAAAATCTCGTCACTTGATGCAGTTTAGAGTCATAAACAAAAGACGAAAAGATTTTCTTGAGTTCTTTATTATTTTTGCATTAGTAGTAGTCGGACTCTGTTGTGATTCTACCGTGGTAAAACTTGATGAACACAGAAAACCCTGTCTTACTTCGCTAACATAAAGATGTATTCACGTCTACAATTTGTAAGTAGTCGCTGTGAGAAAGAAAGCGAATATGAAAGTTGAATCGACCGCGTTAGCTGCGCAAAGAGAAACAACATGTCATGAGAGAGCAAACACAGACCTTTAATTTTATTTCTGTATTTTCTGCTGTAGTTCTAACATGCGTTTCCGCTGATATTTGTCTTCACGGGTTCGTGCCTGGTGTGTGGCCCCTTTAAGGGAGGCCCATAATTTTTCGTCTGTTTTACATCTGCCTGACTTGTGTTCAACTGCTTGTCGTCTTTCTAGCCGACTCTTTCAAACAGAGTTGTAACCTTACTTCAGACTGGCGTCGGTTGAGGACCATATCCGTTTCCCATTGTTCCACACGAACACAGATTTGGGACTTCCAGTTTCTTTTCTAGTCAATTTTAATTAACATAGTCACTCACCCGTGACTTGGCTGACCCACAAGTGCCTTGGCCTAAGTCACTCAGTGGTCAGCTGTCTGGTCCTGTAAACTCAAAAGTTGCTCTCTTTTTTTCTTCTTATTTTTTCTTCTCTTTCTCTCTTTCCTCCAAAATTAGCCTAGTATTCTCTTTATAACTTGGACCTACCGCGTAACACTTTAGCAAAAAGAAAGCACATCTAATTATAAGAAATATACGTTTCGGTTTTTTGACGAGAGAAAATTGATCATAGAATTAAAAGAAAGAAAGAAATAGCTTTCCCAGATATCAGAGAAAGGTCCAATCTATCTATCTATCTACACCTCTCTCCTTCTCTTTCTCTCTCTCTCTCTCTCCCTCTCTCTTTCTCTGTATATATGTATCTATCTATCTATATATGACAAGTGATAAGAGAATTTGGTATACATTTGTGTAATTTATTTTAATAAAGTAGTTTTGAATTTGGGTCATCATCAGAAGGAAACCTTTTGAAAAGTCTGTTTTAGAAGTTACACACACGCACACACACACACACACACACACACTTATATATATATATATATATAGAGAGAGAGAGAGAGAGAGAGAGAAAGGGAGAGATATAGACAATGGCAGAAAGAGAGGCAGATAGGTAAATAAATGATCATCATCATCATCATCATCTTGTCGAGTCATCAGCAAGGATATCCCTGACCCACTTCCGCCATCTCTCCCCATTATTCATTGCTTCCGGCAGGTCCTCAGGTCTATATTCCATATCCTCACGGAGCTGCAGTATGTAGGTTCGAGCTGGTCGCCTTGCTTTTGCACGGCCATGTGAAGAGGTCCATACAAGTACATTACTTATGAGCTCGATGACCCAGCGCAAAAGTATATATATATAATGATGTGAGCTGTTTTGAGCAAAGCAACAACCCACAAAAAAGCAGATGAATGGGCAGTGCACCAAACCTCACAAACCATTCAACTAAGCCGAACTAGATAAGCTGGGCACTGCTAGGAAAGTAAGGACGGACTCATAAGGGATTTTCTCTTCTGTACTTCAGCATAAAGACACACCAGTGTTGACCGACCAGTCTAAAGGCCTTTATGAGAACGATTGCCAATTGGGACGGATAGAGAGAGAGAGAAAGAGATAGAGAGAGAGAGAGAGAGAGAGAGAGAGAGAAGGGTGTCCACACTGTCAGCATGTCTTATAATGATGAAGTTATCTTTCTATTTCTATCTATCGATCTATATATATATATAGAGAGAGAGAGAGAGAGATCTATAAATATATACATTGAGAGAGAGAGAGAGACAAAGAGACAGAGGGAGAGAGAGAGAGCCAGAGAGAGATAGTGAGAGAGAAAGAGATTGATAAAATATGAATATATATATATATGTATATGTGTGTGTGTGTGTGTGTGTGTGTGTGTGTGTGTGTGTGTGTGTGTGTGTGTTATTTTTATTTTTATTTTTATTTCTATACATATTTCTATTACTCCCGTGGCGTGGAAAAAAGCTGATGGTGCAATTTGTAAATAAAAAAATATTGCACGAGCTGATAGCTGGGAAAAATTCACTAAAAATAAATTAGACTAATGTTTCTTTGGAAAATCGAAATAACACATGGTAATATGTTCGAAACTGATTTCGTCATTAGGTGGAAGTTTTTGAAAGAAGGTAACGGCTTTTTACAGTTTGAGAAAACACATTTTAAACCGTTTGCAATTTTAAATAACTAGAAAAAGGGGCATGTGTTAGACATGGATTTTGAAAACATTTAGCATTATTTTTACTTGAGATTATGATATTTTGTAAAAAAAACCTTGTTCTTGTAATATTGTGTAAAATATAATATTACCAATGATTTATAGCTGTCGTATCGATGCACTATATGGACGCTAACAAAACAGCAGGAGAAGAAGCTAGACGGTATTTACACAACAATGCTGCGAGCAATCTTGAACAAGTCCTGGCAGCAACACCCCACAAGGCACCAACTAAACGGCCACCAGCCTCCTATCGCGAAAACTATCCAAGTTAGACGAACCAGTAATGCAGGACACTGCTGGAGAAGCAGGGACGAGCTCATAAGTGATGTACTCCTATGGACCCCCACATATGGCAGGGCAAAAGCAGGACGACTAGCACGAACATACATTCAGCAGCTATGTGAGGATACGGGATGTAGCCAGAGGCGATGAACGATAAGGAAAAGTGGCGAGAGAGAGTCAGGGATATCCATGCTAGTGGCAAGACATGATGATATATATATATATATATATATATATAGGAGACGCTTCAATTATTCTGCGTTTATCTCTGTCGAGGATGAAGGTAATTATATCAGAGTTTTGGAAGTCAAATATAAGGTTGGTTGAGGTATTATGAGAGAATATAAAATTTTTTTGTGTTGTCTGTTTTAAAATCTTTTTTATGTTCATAAATTCTTTTGTGCCCGTGGTGTAATGGTTATTGTCGCAGGAATTGGACACGGCGACACGAGTTCAAATCCTGGACTTGACTAATTGCATTTCACATAGAACTAATACCCTTGGGAAAGGTATTAATCCAATTATTCTCCCTCCAGCTATGGGTAAATAGTAGGGTAGACTAGGTTCTACAGCCTTGGTGAGGCAACTAGTCTAGGAGAAGGAAAAATCTGAATTCAAACCTGTTTAACTCCGCTTAAAAATTTACCTTGTGTCATATCTTGCCCGAGCGGAGGGGTTGGGTAAATATGATAAATTCTTTTGTTTAGATTTCTACTAGTTTTCCTCATTTATAATCCAAGAAGTAGCCTCATCGGAAAAAGCTTAAATTATTTTGGTATAAAAATCACCACTCACACACCAAAAACAATAAAATAGATATTAAAAATTTTCTCCAAAAATACAAATGGTTTATCCGACACTGAAGTTCATAAAATCCGTTGCCTACATTGTAACAAATTATTCCTAGCTGGTAAAATTCTGATGACTCTGCTTTGGGCAATTCCATCACTACTGTTTTTACGACCTCGTCACTAGCATAATCTTTCCCTCTTTAACCCTTTTCATTGGGTCAAAGAAATGATAGTGTAAAGGCAGTGAATCTGGTAAGTATAGAGG
>OY757944.1:4031021-4103521 GCA_963585895.1 Sepioteuthis lessoniana
GGGTATGTTAAATTGGTAAAATTTCCTTTCGTTCTTTTGGAATCTTCTGTTTTGTCTGCAACGCTTAATCCTATACCTTCTGGTTCATCTCTTCGAGTTATATGGCTTTTCTCTTTTTGTCCCAACCTATTCTCACGTTTTTCCTCTGTCTTAGCAGTTTTGCTCATTGTAGATTTCTTATTTGTTATTCTAGTCTAATTTACCGTCCAGTTTTTGAATCTTTTGTGTTCTGTAGGAAAAGCCCAAGTTTTTCACTGACTTATTTCGCTCCTGAATAGATAAATTCATTTGATTCCGTGACGATGTTCATTGAGATAGGTATTAATAATTTGTCTATTCTGTAAGTTTCAACCTGGACTGCTTTCCAGTTTTGAAGATGGTAATGTGGTCTTCTTTTACGACATAATTCCCTTCATAATCATTACATTCATTTTTTATCTTCTTCTTCTGTAGAGTTTGCTCGGTGGTGATTGGGTGTGAGGTACTATTTACCAACCCCTCCGCTCGGGCAGGATATGACACAAGGTCAATTTTTAAGCGGAGTTTAACAGGTTTGAATTCAGAGTTTTCCTTATCGTTTTCCTTCTCCTAGACTAGTTGCCTCACCAAGGCTGAAGAACCTAGTCCGTCCTACTATTTACCCATAGCTGGAGGGAGAATAAGGGGGTTCATACCTTTCCCAAGGGTATTTGCCCGAAAGTGAACGTAATAGCGCGACTGGAGTACGAACTCGCGTACTACGATTCCGCAGTTCATCGCTTTAACCATTACACCACGAGGACTGGGTGTGAGGTGTTTCGCTGACTATTACTAGGCATTTTGATTCGTTTCGAGAATTTTTGTTAATCAGTATTAAGCGTCTCGCTCTTCGTTCTGGGTGTTTATTTGTATGCTTCCCTATTTATTTGTTGGTGCATTTCTAATATTTCAAAGGATAATAAACAAGTTTTTTTTTTATTATCGTCCTAGCTTGGTCAGCAAGTCCTTGGCTTGTCTTAAATCTAGCAAATCCTTCCTTGATTTCTATCATTCTTTTTATACACCCTTTTTGTATAGGGTTGCTCCTGAAATAACGGTGACGTGCGAGTTTGTTGTCTTCCAGTGTCCATTTTCGGCGGTGGCTGCTTCGTTCATCGTTCATCGTTTGTGTATGTAAACGAAAAACAGCCAGTATTCGTTGGATGCCTACACGGGTCCCACATGTTGGCTATTAAGGAAGCACCTGCAGATCATGACTCCCAAAACAATTGTCTCAGTCCCACGTTGAATTATGATCTGATTTGTCATTTACAGGTAAAATGATAAAATTGTCGTCCTAAAAAAAACAACACTACAGCTTTATTTTAAAACTTTTAGTGAAAAAATCGATTCAGGTAACTTGATTATGTAGTAGAGCTGAAATCTATTCAATGTAGCTGCCTTCAGCCTCAATCACCGCCTCGATACGCATCCGGAACTGGGAGCATGCCTTTTCCACAAGCGCCGGCAGGAGCTCGGTGAATACTCGGCGGATGTCGGTGATCAGACTGGCTTTGGTATTGTGGGAGGTCATGTTGGTGATGTTCTCGACGTATGACCAAACGAAGTAGTCCAGCGGGTTCAGGTCGGGGGAGGAGGGGGTCCAGTGAGAGAAGGGTACAAAGTCGTAGCACTCTTTCTGAAGCCAAACCTGGGTCTCTTTGGACTTGTGGACTTGTGCACCAGCGGATCACCACACTCTTCAGCACATCCAGGTACACTTTCGTGTTGACTTTCAAGCCGACTTCGAAGATGTGGCCCTCAGTTGAAACCACACCAAAGACCATAACCGTATCCGGAAACTTTGTTTTCATTACCCTGGGCACGTTCCTGTTATTCGTGGCAATCCAGATTTGCATTTTGAGGGTGCTGGCAATGGTCCTGTTGTCATAACTTGGATCGGTAGAGAGCATGAGTTGTACAGCGGCGTATCTCCGATCTCGCTCGTTGAACATTGTGTCACTTTCAGACATGATAGAAGGCTCCTATCGCTCTTGGGATTTGTACACAACTGGCCAACTAGTAGATGGTCTTTAACAAAAAGAGAAAACCGGTTTTCATTAAACGGAAGTGGAATCATGTCGTCTTTTCTAGGGCGACAATTTTATCGTTTCATCCTGTATTTATTTTACACAAACCACCTAATATATTCAAAGACAAACTTTACAGAATTTAAAAGAAAACAAAAATGACGTCAGAGGCATGTGAATGAGTTCAATAATACAAAATAGGCTTTAAATATCTACAAACCAATTAATCTTTTGAAAAATCACAGATTATTATTATCATTTAATTTTCTGCTTATCGTTTTTTAAATAATCGTTAATCGAGTTTTTACCCAAGATCTAGGATGAGGGACGGTAGTGAATATATCATTTTTATGAATTATCATTTTGTCCTGACTCTTTGGAATGTTATTTTTAATGACATTAGTAGGAGATGAGCAGTACCGCAAAGTGCATTTTTTTTTTGTATTTCTCACAGACATGGACTGCTAGGTATCTTGTTTATATATCCCTTACTTAACGTTGAATTATGATTTGATTTTTCATTTTTTTCATGAGTAGTATATTGTGGCAATTCCAGAGATATAGGTTAGTTATTTGCCCTCCTGACACAGTGCCCTTATAATAAGGGAAGTCTTAAGAAAATAATAAGAAACCTTTTAAAAAAGAAATATAGAATTAAAAAAAAATTATTAAGTTTTAATCTTGAGTGGAACTAGTTTTATTTATTTTACGGTATAATGATTTAATGAGTCATTCGCGGGTATTCCTGTATCGTGATTGTGGTTATGGTTTTTAAGAACCAATTGAAAAACATTTGGATCTTGTTAATCATAAAGTTAGCCATTTGGTTAAGATGATTCTTTCTTTTCCTATGTTAGTTCTCTCGTTCTGATCATTCTTTATTCAATTCTTAGTTACTGCTGCAAAACATTCTGGGAATACGTGGTGAATTCAATAAGTTTCCAGACTTTTTTTGTACAGGAATTTAAAATAGTCTTAGACTCTTGAAAATCCAGTATTTTATTGTTATACATCTGATGAGGTGGCTGACCAAGTTTTATGATTTCAGGTTCCAATGAACAGCTACAGCAGCAATTGGAATACACCCTACTAAAGTTTGATTGTCACAGCTGGTGAATTTCAAAAATGCAATCTGGACGTGAGGATACTTTAGAAGAACGATATGCAATAAAATTGTGTTTTAAACTTGGAAAAAAATGCCACAGAAATGTATGGAATGCTTCAGACTACTTTTCGACCATCTTGCATGAAGCAAGTATCAGTTTTTGGGTTGCATAAGAGATTCAAGGAAGGTAGGGAGTCTGTGAGGGATTATGAGAGGTGTGGGAGAAGTAAGGAAGTCAATACACCAGAGTTGATTGGCCTAAGGGTTAGGGTTAGGGTTACTATGTTAAGGTTTTAAAGGAGTTCAGGAAGAGATTCCTAGGGAAGAGGCCAGCTCTCTTCAAATTGGGTCAGTGGCATTTCCACGAGGACAATACACCAGTCCACATCCCCATCCTTGTCACAGACTATTTGACCAAGAAGGGCACCAAGATAGTTCCTCATCCTACCTATTAGTCCAGACCTTGCTCCCTGTGACTTTTGCTTATTCCCTAAGCTCAAAGCTGTCTTTATGAGACAATTGAGGAGATGAAAGAGGCTGCGACGAAGTTCATTGATACGCTCACACAAGATGACTTCTATGGGGCCTTCCAGAAGTTGTCGGAACGGTACAACAAGTGCATTGCAGCTGGAGGAGATTACTTCGAAGGGAACCACAGTTTCATGTGTGTACTATTAATAAAAGTGCCCATACGAAAAAAAGTCTGGAAATTTATTTAATGATCCTCGTATATTTATTTTACACAAACTAGCTTATGTATTCAAAGACCAACTTTACAGAATTTAAAAGAAAACAAAAATGACATCGGAGGCATGCGAATGAATCCAATAACACAAAATAGACTTTTAAATATCTACTGACCAATTCATCTTTTAAAAAAATCACAGATTATTATTATTATTATTATTTAATTTTCTGCTTATCGTTTTTTAATAATCGTTAATCGAGTTTTTACCCAAGATCTTGGATGAGGGACGGTAGTGAATACATCATTTTTATGTATTATTATCTTTTCCTGACTCTTTGTAATGTTATTTTTAATGGCATTGGTAGGAGATGAGCAGTACCGCAAAGTGCAATTTTTTGTATTTCTCACAGACATGGACTGCTAGGTATCTTGTTAATGAGTTTATATGTCCCTTACTTCATAATACACGGGAATCCTGCTATCACTCACATTACTGATAGTTTTAAGGTTCTACGTTTTCTCAATTTCTATTCCCAGGTCGGTGTATTTATATTCTTTGACTGATTTGATATTATCTGTTGGCACTGACATATCAATGAAAATGCATGTTTTTCTTTTATAGTCCTTAAGTATTTTATATGGTTCATAGTTGCTTATTTTTCTATCAGTTTGAATGGCAAAATCCCGAGAAATGTTTCTTTTGTTTCTTTTATTGGTTCCCGTTGGTGTGTAACACACGGGCAACAGAGGGTCAATCGTGCCCCTCAATCAACCGCACACATCTACGGACACTGCAATCAACTAACTTTGTCTCATGGGTGAGCCTTGTCCGCGAACTTCTCTGTTCTCTGGCCGTGCAGTCGGACTTCATAGTCTAACACATATCCTCAGCCCATTCAGTGTTCCTTGATCTGGAAGGCGAGACAATTGTTGATGAAGTTGCTCCGTCCAATGAACTGCCCCTCCGCAAGTCACATCAAAAACAAAACCTCAACAAAAGAAAGAGACACAGTTCAACGTGAAGATTATATAATCTAGAATATATTATATTTCTGTTATATTACATCGATTATAACCGGGACATTGGCCCAGGGGTTAGAGTGTTCGCCAATGGCCTGGGAGACCTAGGTTCAATCCCAGGTCGAGTCATACCAAAGACTTTAAAAATGGAACTTGATACCACCTTGCTTAACACTCAGCATTATAAGGTACGGTTCAAGGGTAAAGTGGAGCAATCCAGGGAATGGAGTAGCGCCCTCCCCTACACCTTGGTGTAGTAGCTATCGAAAAGGGAGCCTTCGGGTCACCCTCGACTATGGTCGGTAACTTTACTTTACTTACATCGATTATACAAGGTATATCAAAATAGATGCAACCCATTGATATGATAATGATATATTACTGAGGCAAGTACAATGGTGGTCATTTGGAACTAGAGACATCAAATGAATATTTTTTAATTGTAATTATATCACCTTCCAGGACATGCAATCTTTTTTTAATCACTTGTTACAGTAATAAATCATTATTATAGTGATTGGTTGCATTGGTGACAGTTTTGAATGATTTTGTCACCAAATAAGTAGTGCCACAAACATTTTTCCCTCTCTTGTCCAAGTGTTATATATTGACCTACGACCCGGCCGGGCTGTCAAAATAGGAAATGCACCTGTGTAAATAACAGGTGCATCTGATCGAGGAATATCAAGATATTATAACCTTGACCGTGGACAGGTTGAATGTGTGCGAAATTGTGACGCCCTCAAGAAGAAGGTGGACGTTGAACTATTATATAACTCAGTGCACAGGAATTTCAATCTGTTGGGGATCAGATGAGTTGGATATGAGATGTGGAAGAGAAAACCAGCACCCCGAGAGGCTGGACCTCAGGCCCCCGGTTGAGCAGCCCAAGAGAACAGGAAAGAAACGCTGATGGCCATAAGAGTGGGGGTCAATATGTTGCAGTTCTGCTCGATCTCCAACTCCCTCTCACACACAACCCTTTCAAATAAAGTGAGAGGTATATTTTTCTAAAAAACTGTGTCACTCGTCTTTATTGTGTCCTTATTATGATTCTGCATGCAGATGTATATGGGATGTGGCTATACAACACAAGGCATTGTGATCGAGGATTCATAGTTGTTATAGTATACTATTTTCAAATCTGAAACAACAAAAGAACACAACATTATTATAAGTAGAGTTATTTGCAATCACATGGGTTCCATGTATATTGAGATAACCTATGTTTCAGGTATTTTACATCTTTTTGCAACCCTTCCTACATCAGTGACGCGACACTGATGTTTACTATTAAAATCTAGTAGCAAATCAAGTTCTTAAAAATAGAAGTATAGCACAAGGTCTGGTTTTAGGAGTTCACAAGCGCTGCAGTGATTCTATTGTATAGCCGTAATACAAATATACGTAGAGACATAATCAAACACAATATACGAACTTCAATGAACGAACGAAACACACTTCTTTATAAAATATAATCTCACACACTTTATTCTTGAAAGGGTGATGCTGGTTGTGTGTGAGAGATGAGTTGGAGACAGGGACAGACTGTTATTTTGACCCAAGTTCTTCCTCGCTCATAGCAGCACTTCTTCCTCATCTTGGCTGGGGTTGCTCAGCCGTGGGTCACTGAGGGCCCTAAGCCCTCTGTCTGCCGCTGGCTCTCACTTTGGCATCTTGTATCCAACTAACTCGAACTGCTCCGGGCACCTGGTTATATTATTGTCGAACGTTCATCTGCTTCCGCTGTTCTTCCGCTTATTTACACAGGTGCATCTCTTGATTGATGGCTCGGTTGAGGGTCAGTACATAACATATTGAGACACCCAATGTTTCAGGCATTTTACATCTTTTTGTAAACCTTCCTACATCAGTGACGCGTCACTGATGTCTACTGTTTAGTATCAAATCACGTTCTTAAAAATTGGAGGATGACACAAGCGCTGCAGGAGTTCACAAAGATGACACAAGGAGTTCACAAGCAGGAATTCACAGGAGGAGTTCACAAGCAGGAGTTCACAGGATGACACAAGGAGTTCACAAGCGCTTCCAAAGTTCACGAGCGCTGCAGTGATTCGACAGTCGTGAAATCTCGCTTTTCTCTGCTCTCTCTCGTCTTTCTCTACCGAGCGACCAAAAGGTTTGCCTTATATGAAATTCAGACCCCTGATTTCGGTTTTGGTACCAAACCCAACACCTTCCGCCGACTGATATTATTAATTTCTTCCTTCACCCTTGATATCTCACCTTACTCCAGTCTCTTCAGGAATATAGTCTAGTTAACTGGGCCTGTAGAATACACCGACTGCACCTTTGCAGGACCCCAACCAATGAATGTCCTGTATATGACAATCTGATGGTGAGAATCCAGTAATCCTGGAGCTTTAGGGAAGGCCAAGTACTCATTCATTGTCATCGCTTCCTGCTCCACTCTGGCCCAAACTGGTAGCACCTGGAATGGTCCAATCTATGTGTCAAAGAGAAATGTTTGACATTTAAACTGAGTGCCAACAAATGATATGCTAAATTGAATTGTTTGAAATAGAAGTGTCTGAACATTCATCTGAGAGTAAACAAATGACTGGTGTTTAATTGAATTGTTGGTGATACATGGCAATACTTGGAACCAATTAGCTTTGACTTACGCTAAACTGAATTGTTAGAAATAGAACTGATTATAATTTAACTGCGTGTAAACAAATGACTGATGTTTAATTGAATTGTTAGTGATGCATGGCAATACTTAGAACAATTTAATTGAATGCAAACGAATGAGGAAAGCTGACTGGAACTATAATTGTTGAATAGCAATGCTTACAGTTCTTTAACTTTGTGCCAAAATTGAATTATTGGTATTACATAATAATATTTAGAATCATTTGAAGATGTACAAATGAAGAAGAAATGTTCAATAGAATAATCACTGTTAAATATCAATGCTTTTTGCAAACAAATGATTAATATTGAATATAATTATGAGTATTAATAATAAATGAAAATATTTAACTGCTTGGGTTGGTTTGGTTTCTTTGTTTAACTGCATATCAACCTTTGTAGGTTATTTAATGCCAATGCTATTCTCCTAGAAGAACAGTAGTGGTACTATTGAACCCATAGCTGGGAGGATAAGGGGGGTTCATACCTTTCCCAAGGGTATTTATCCGAAAAGTGAACGTAATAGCGCGACTGGAATTCGAACTGGCTTACTATGATTCTGCAGTCCATCGCGTAAACCATTACCCCACGAGGACACCTCCTTATTTAACTGTGTGGAAACAATTATCATCATCATGTGTTACAAGCAAGGATTTCCCTGACCCTCTCTCAACACTCGTCCATCGCTCCCGGTAGGTCTTCCATGTTGCATCCAGTATGAATTCGGTGCTGTTGTAGACAGTTTCTAGCTGGTCGCCCAACTCTTGCGAAGGGGTCCACGGAAATACATCGCTTATGAGATCGTCTTAACTTCTCCAGCAGTCTCACTTATCTTGCTCGTCTATTTTCGATGGTTTTCAAGATGGGTGGTTGGTGGCCGTACAGCTGCTGTTTTGTGGGATGTTGCAACCAGGATTGGTTCAATACAGCTTGTAGCATTCTTTTGTAATTGCCATCAAGCGTTTTCTCCATACACTTAGTTAGCGTCCATATGGTGCATCCATATAGCAGTATTAACTCAACCGCTGCTTGGAAAAACTGCATTTTATTTTATCGACTAGGTCTGACTTCCATATGACCGATAGCCTATCGATAGCTGTCCATGCCTTCGCTTGTTGCGAAGTGATGTCATTTTCCGTTGATGAAACACTGCTTCCAGGTTGGTGAATTTGTCCGCAAGTTTCAGAGACCTGCAATTTACGGTGAAGATGTCGACTCTTTAATTAAAGCACAAGGGCTCTGTTTTGTCTGTGTTCCCATGGAGACCTATACTACCTGCTGCTTGTTCCAGACTATGCAACAAGGATTTGACCTGGGCGAGTGTATTTGCCAGAAGCGCTATATCACCAGTGTAGTCCGCGTCCGTAATCGTTTGTGCAGGGTATCTTCTTCTTCTTGCTTTTGTCAAAGTAAAACCATTTTCTTTCATTAAATCTATCGACGTTCAGAGCACGTAGTCTAGGCAGATAATAAACAGGTATGGGGCTAATGTATCTCCTTGCAGCACACTTGCGACAATGTCAAAGAAGTATGTATCTCTATCCGGTGAGCTAACTTTTACTTTCATGTTTTTGTAGATCATAATTATGACTGCGACGGTTTCTTTAGGGAGACCAGAGGCTAGAAGTATTTGCTCCCTCTTCCTTCTGTGTATGGAGTCAAATGCCTAAGAGAAATCTACCAATAGTAGTGTCACCTCAAGGTTTTTGCACGAAGCCCTTCTAAAATTGGTCGGATGATCAAAATTTGTGAGGCCGTGGATCAATTTCTTAGAAAACCTTTTCGGTTCTTCTTGAGAATTTTCTCAATTTCAAGTTCAATGCGGTTGATTAGTAGAGCATTGTAAATTTTGGCTGCTGAGGAAGCAAGGGTTATACCTCGGTCGTTCCTGGCTATTTCAAGGTCACCCCTTCTTATATATGGTGTACAGTATCGGAGCAGTATCTCATCGAATTTCCATGTTTTCCATACTTCGGTGTGTATTTCATCAAGATTTGTAGCTTTCCTGTTTTTAAATTTTCTTAGTACAATGTTGAATTCTTCTGGCGTAAATTGCCCAAGTTTGATATCTAGTTGATTGCTCAATACGATCGTGAAAACAAAGTAATTCTATATAGTCTAAAAATGAAATTACCAACAAACTAATTTCCCACATATGTATATCAATTTAAATGTGTGCAAACAAATGACTAATATTAAATTGTTACTGTTACATAGCAATAAGTAAGTAAAGTGGCGACCATAGTCGAGGGTGACCCGAAGGCTCCCTTTTCGATAGCTTACTACATCAAGGTGTAGGGGAGGGCGCGACTCCTTTCCCTGGATTGCTCCACTTTACCCTTGATCCGTACCTTATAATGCTGAGTGTTAAGCAAGGAGGCAAGCAATTAATTGAACCTATTTAAGTGTATGCAAAGAAAAAATGAGCTCAAATTCGTTTAAAAATGTTATCTTCAAAATTTCAAAAAGAAAAAATTTCAAAATTATATATATATATATATATATACTAGCTGTATTCGGCCACGCGTTGCTGTTTGTTTAAATTGGAAAAAAAGAAGAAAATGCATGTTTCTAATATGTTTAATTTTCCAGTACTTGTGGATACACAATATTTTTGGTAGTTCAATTTTCTGTGTAGATAAAGAGATTGTCTGGATTGCCAACTCTGGAAGAGGCAACATATAATTGCCCATGTGAGAAGCAATCAGTGTGTAAATATAAGCCACACAATTTTAAAGATTGTCCCTGTGCTTTGTTGATCGCGATTGCAAATGCCAACCGAATTGGGAATTGCAATCTTTTAAATTGAAATGTCATATCTGTTGGAATCATAGGAATCATTGAAGTTAAACAAAAAAAAAAAAAAAGGAAATTTTGGAAACAATTCGTTAGAATAAAAAAAAAATTACTTACTACTGAACGAACGAAATATGGTTTAGAAACGCGATAAAGCAGAAAATAAAATCACGTGTAAAATTCTTGGAAAAGGGAAGTAATATTTACCTTCATAATTCGAGTCTGGCCTTTCTAAGAGAAAAACGACCTATTAAAAATATTTTTTTTAATTATTGTAATATTTTTAGATAATAAGTATATAAAAACACTCCCGAATTCGAATAAAATACTCTCAGAAAATTTTAAGCCAATAATTGGTATAAAACTGGAGATTATCGGTTAGTAACAAACATTTACATTTTTATATATAGATATGTATAAACAGGATTTGGCATTACATAACCAACAATGGTTGATATGCCATAAAACCCAACCAAACCAAATCCTATATATTAAATATATATGTATAAACAGGATTTGGCATTAAATAACCAACAATGGTTGATAGGCCATAAAATTAAATCAAGCCAAAAGCTCAGAGATGACCCTCTGACTTGACGTAACGTCAGTTAAGGTGCCAAATACAGAAATTATAAAAATTTCAGACGATATTCCTTTTTCTCAGGCTTAGACGACGTCAAGTTCTGACCTTCCGGTCCTCTTCCGTAAATAACACTCCAGTCAGTTTTACAGTCCAAAATATTCGGACTAATTGATTATAAAAATTCTAACATTTCTGATTTAAAAAAAATACTCATGTATTTTTAACAATTATTTTCGCATATATACTGGTTACTCAAAATAAAGTGTATCTTAACTGTTTTTGCTTCGATCATTTTCTTCAATTAATTCTTTTAACTAATCAATCAATGGTCTCGGGCTCACAGTGTGACACGTGTTTATATCATAATTATTATTTTACTCTTTTGAAAGTGTTTTTTTTTTACTGCAGCGATAGCCGAAGTTTTTCTGTGATAGCTCGAGTGACAGTAAGTCTCGTCAAATCTCCCCAGGACTCTTCTCAGAATTCTGGCCAATCCCATCAATGCTGTTGTTTGGATGGTATACACTAGTCCTCTTATTTCTAAGTATTATAGTCCCTGTACCAATCTGTTAGGAATTGTCCCGAGTGCACCTATTACAATCGGTATCACTGTCACCTTCATGTTCTAGAGTTTTTTTTAGTTCTCTTGCAAGGTCTTAGAACTTCTCTTCCATTTCTTTTTCTTTTCATTTTACTCTGTGGTCTGCTGAGACGGCAAAGTCTGCTATCATTTGGTCATCTTTCGGCATTAGATAATCGGTTTGTATCTCAAAATCCCTAAGAACTTTGTATGTCTCATTATCCAGGATGAATCCTGGATTGCAAATATACCACAAGTTCTTATGGCTTAATTTCAATGGTTTGCACAGTTACCAATGGATCACCTTTCCAACTAAGTCGTATTTAGTTTTACTCATTTTTAATGCAAGTTTTCCGCATTCGCTTATAATGGAATTAATCATTTCGTGTCTATCAGCACACAATTAACACTTCCTACTTTGTTGCTTCCTCTTTATTTTTGCTTTATCATAGTTGGTCCTTATGGCGTTATTTTGAGCTGTGATTAGAAGAGATTCAGTTTCTATCTTAAAGTTTCCTTTTCTTAGTTATGTCCAAGACTTTCCATGTAATGTTTCGTTAGTTTGTCACTATTATTATTATTATTATTAACACCTTTTCGAGTTTTTCACACCAGCGTTAGTCTCCTCAAGTCTCCAGGACCCTTCTCAGTATTCTGGCCGATCTCAACAATGTTGTAGTTTGGACAGTCTTCACCTGTCCCGTTATTTCCAAGTCCTCCAGGCTTTGTACCAATCCTTTGGTGATTACCAAGAGCACTAATTAAAATTGGTATAATCGTCACTTTAATGTTCAACAGTTTTTTCAATTCTCTAGCAAGGTTGAGGTACTTATCCTTCTTTTCCCATTATTTTAATTTCTCTATGCGGCCCGCCGGTATAACAAAGTCGACAATTCAGCAAGTTCTATCTTTTTTGTTGATTATTTTAAGGTCTGGTCGTCTGGCCGAGATTAAGTGATCCGTCTCTTTCTCGAATTCTCAGAGGAGTTTGTGCGTCTCATTCTCTTGGACAGATTCTGACTCATGCATATGCTATTTGTTCGGATGGTCAAACTTCAACTTTTTTCACAATTCCACGTAGATAACCTTGCCCACCCAGTCTTATACTCTTTTTGTGCTTGTTGGCTGCACACGCTTTTTATATGATTGATGGTTTCGTCTCTTTCACCACATTATTATTATTATTATTATTATTCATTCCTTTTGAGTTTTTCACATCAGCGTTAGCTGATGGTTTTTCATTAAAGTTTGAGTGACAACAAGTCTTCTCAAGTCTCCAGGACTCTTCTCAGTATTCTGGCCGTCTTCAATAATGCTGTCGTTTGGATTGTCTCCACTCGTCCGCCAACTTTCAAGTCCTCCAGGCCCTTTGATAATCCTTTAGTTACTGTGCCAAAAGCACCAATCACAGTTGGTGCAATCGTCACTCTCATGTTCCATCGCTTTTTTATTTCTCTAGCTAGTTCGTGGTACTTATCCTTCTTTTCACATTCTTTCGCTTTTCTTCTGTGGTCAGTCAGGACAGCAAAGTCGACAATTTTGTAAATTTTCCTTTTTTTGTTGATTATTATTCGGTCTGGTCATCTGGCCGGGATTAGATTATCCGTGTGTATGTGAAAGCCCCATAGGAATTTATGCATGTCATTTTCGAGGACAGGTGCTGGGTTGTGCATATATCATATGTCTGTATGGTCAAATTTAAATTTCCTACACATTTCCCAGTGTTTCACCTTGTTCACCCACTCATGTCTAGTCTTGTGCTCTTTCTGCGCTAATTTGTTGCATTCGCTTATTATGTGATTGGTCGTTTCGTCTCTGTCACCACATAGCAACATTTGCTATTTTGTTGAGTCTTATCTATTCTCGCTTTGATATGATTGGTTCTTATGGCGTTGTTTTGTGCTGCTATTAGAAGAGATTCTGTTTCTCTTTTAAAGTTCCTTTTCTTAGCCATGTCCAGGTTTTGTCGTGTGATATGTTGTTTATTAGTCGTTTAAAACGCCCATAGAGTTGTTTTTTTTTTCCCATTTTTGTTTCCTAGTTATTGTCTTTCTGTTGCCCATCGTGTTGTCAGTATTGATTCTGATTGCTGTAATCAGCCTCGTTCGTGTTTTTCTATGAAGTCTTCGAGCCGTTGTATCGATGTATCAACGCTGTCTTCGATGCTGGCAAGTCCTCTTCCTCCCTCTTTTCTAGATACATATAGTCTGTCGACGTCATCTCTGTGATGTAATGCCTTGTGCATGGTCATTAGTTTTCTAGTTCTTTGGTCCATTTGTTTAAATTCATCTCTGGTCCACTTCAGAAAGGGCCTTGAATATCTAACGAGGGGTACAGCCAAAGTATCTATTCCTTTGATATGGTTTCTGCTTGAGGCTTTTGTCTCAAGTAGTTTTCTAGTTCTCCTGAGATATTCTTTTTGAATTTTGTCTTTCGTTTCCACTTGTTTGATGGTGTCAGCCTCCAAGATTCCCAAGTATTTGTAGGTTTCGTTTTCTCCGGGCGTTCTAATCTTGTCTTGATTTGGTAGTTCCATTCCGTCAGTCATATGTCCATTTTTCCTTCCAAGCATAGCACATTTTTCTATGCCAAATTCCATTCCTATGTCCTGACTGTATTTTCTAACTGTGTATATTAGAGTTTCCAGTTCTTTTTCATTTTTGAAAATGTCATCCATGTACATTTGGTGGTTGATCTTTTTTGCGATCTACCAAGTTTGTATCCGGCTGTGCATTTTTTGAGTATGTGGTTAAGTGGCATCATAGGAATTATGAACAGTAAGGGTGATAGTGCATCTCCTTGAAAAATACCTCTTTGGATCTTTGTTCTGCCAAGCTTCTTCCTCCTGCTGTCAATTCCATCCTCCAGGTTTTCATAGTTTTCTCGATAAAGTTTATGACTTCATGTGATATATTGTACGTTTTGGGGCAGTTTATTATCCAGCTTTGCGGAACCATATCATATGCCTTTTTGTAGTCAATCCAGGCCATAGCTAAGTTTTCCGTCTGGTCTTCCTCTCATCTAGAATGTGTTAGTTTATGTAAAGTAATGCTGATGTGGTTCTGGATCCTTTGCGGCATCCTTTCAGTTCCTCAGGGAATAATCTGCGGCTTGTTAGCGAGTAGTAGATTTCTTCTTTTATTCGTGCTGTTAATATTCTCCACATCATCCGTAGACAGGTTATGGATCTGTAATTGTTTGGAGCACTTCCTTTGCTTTGGTCCTTTTAGATCAATGTGATCTTTCCTTTGGTCATCCAGTCAGGTATTCGTGCAACTTGTAAGCATCTGTTCATTTCTAGTGCTAATCTGTCGTGAATGAAGGTGAATTTCTTGAACCAGAATCCATGTATTCCATCATGGCCTGGCGTTTTCCAGTTTGATATCTTTTTTTGTGTCTTTTTGAGTAGTTCGATGTGTATTTCCCCCTTCGGGCCTTCTTCGAGTCCTTCTAGTTCTCTCGGCATAATATATATCCATTCAGCTTTTTTATTATGCTTTTTCGGTTGATATATTTTCGTCCAAAAACGTTCGGTCTCTTTGGTGTCCTGTTGTTCGTATGTTTTTGTGTCACGCCCTCCCAATTGTTGATAGAATTTTCTTTCGTTGCTTTGAAATATCCTGTTTTGTCTGTATTGTTTTACCCTTTGTCGATATCTCCATAACCTCCCTTTAATCTTCTTTCTTTCGCCAATACTTTCTGGTTTATTTCCTCAAGTTGGACTGTTTTCCATTCCACATATTCCAGCATCTTTCTTTTGTTATATCATTTTGGCCTGTTTTCCAGTCGAATTCGCCATCCTGGTTTTGATTGCTTCTTCGTGCTTTTTGAGGGGATCCCAATGTTCTCAAAAACTAATTTCGCCCCGGCATAGATTGGTTCATTTTATTCGGTTATATTATTCGTTGATATGTAAGGTAGTATTTGATTTATTTTATTCGTTTCTATTTTTAAGTGTTCTCCATTCTATGTTTCTTAGTGATGGTAAATTAGTTTTTTCACTATTTCTAATTCTCTTTACATTTTCTAGATTTATCTTATGTTTATTATTTCTTTTTCCCATCGTCAATAATTTTAAATCTTTTTTATTCTTCATTGAAATCTGTTCAAATATATATTACCAAACCATTCATTCCTTGTTTTTAGGTGCTTTTTATCGATAGTAAAAGTTTTGTAACGGCAAAAACGCAACGTACGTATCTGCCCAATCCCTTTGCTTGTGTGAGGGTTTGCCACAATGTCAATTGCCAAAGATTTAGAAGAACGGGGACGGTATAAAGGATATAATTTCCCAAAAGACTGAAATCAAACAATAAATGTAGCCAAATATACCCTCTTAAACACACAAACACAAACACATATATATAGGGTGAAGCTGAAATACTTTCCATTTTATAAACTGCCACATGTTAGATGTGACTGTCATTGGTAGGGCTATCTAGCTAATATCTCACCATTTAAAAAAAAATCATTCTGTTCTCTTCATGGATTGTACTGTACATTTGCTGTTGGAAAATTTTCTTGATACAGGTGAATCTGTAGTTGCAACAAAAAGAGCTTTGTATTCTCAGTTCATTTTACGTCGGAATGATGCTGTTATGGATATGATTTTCCGAGAGCGATATTGATTTTCTACCTGGTATTTTCCGGAAATGGTGCGACATTAGCTATCATTACTACTTGCCTCGGCTCATCTGCTCCATACAGATCGTTTTAAATGTAAGAGGTATTTCTGTCACACAATATATATATATATATATATATATATATGTGTGTGTGTGTGTGTGTGTGTGTGTGTATATATATATATATATTATGAATACCAATCTACGAGTGATAAAAAGTCTAGAATTAATTAGCAACTTGTAATCTTAGCAAAAAAAACCCATATCTCATTCTGAAGCATGTTTTTACCCAAACCCTCCGCCACGAGCAAGGTGAGATACAATGTCACTTCTTAAGCAGTGTACAATTGGTTTGAATTCAGACTCCTCATTCTCCTAAGTTGGTTACCCAACTCCTTCGTTACGAGCAGGATGTTGCACAAGGTTAATTTTAAGCGGAGTGCAACTTCTTTGAATTCAGTCTTCCTTCTCCTTGCCCGGTTGCCACACTAAGGTTAGAGAAACCAGTCTTTATTTACCCAACCCCTCCACCAGGAGCAGAATGTTGTACAAGGTCAATTTTAAGCGGAGTGCAACTTCTTTGAATTCAGTCTTCCTTCTCCTTGCCGGGTTGCCACACTAAGGTTAGAGAAACCAGTCTTTATTTACCCAACCCTGCCACCAGCAGTAAGATGAGACACAAGGTAAATTTCTAGCTAAAACAAAGCTGGTTTGTATTTCGACTTTTCCTTCTCTGAGATCGGTAGCCTCACCAAGGTTAAAGACCCCAGTCTGCCCTCAATTTATCCATAGCTGGAGCCAGAAAAGTAAAACTTATTTGCATGGGGGATATAATAACTGAATAGATCGGTAGCAATTTTAGATTTTAGATTTTCCAGAAAAGGTTAAACATTACTTACTATTACCACTTGCCTAAATTCACTTGCACGATACAGATGATCGATTAAAATGAAAGGGCTATACTTCTGTCACACCCAATATATGAAAACCGGCTCATTGGTATAATGGTTAGTGTGTTCGCCAATGGTGCTGGAGACCTGGGTTCAGTCCCAGGTCGAGTCATACCAAAGAATTAAAAAATGGTACTTGATACATCCTTGCTTGACACTCAGCATTATAAGGTGAGGATCAAGGATAAATTTGAGCAATCCTTGGAATGGAATAGCGCCCTCCCCTATACCTCGGCGTAGTAGCTATGGAAAAGGGAGCCTTGTGTCTCCCTCGACTACTCTAGCCTTTACTTACTTTACTTTATATATTCAAGAAAAAAAAAACAGTATTCAGTCACATTAGGATAATAGATTTATTTCCATCCTATTAAGAGCATTGAGATGAGTCAAAACTCTTGAAGAATTTTAACAGGACTTCATCAGAACCAACAATGTGACCGAATATTATTTGCTCTGTGGATTTTATTTACATTGAGTTCTTTACCAGGAACATTCAAATATTCTAAATTCTAATATTTTATTTGTTCTGATTGAATTGTTCCCTATTCCAGATTTACTGGATTGAAGAATTTTTGCTGAATATTATAAATACCGGCCTAAAATGGATAAAAACCAAGAATTAATTACCAACTAGTTATATTAGTCATGGACCCATATTTGATCCTGGAGTATGTATGTATTTGCCCAACCCCTCCACCAAGAGTAAGATGTAACAGTAAGATAGTTTGGATTTAGAATTCATCTTTTCCTGGACCGGTTGCCGCACCAAGGCTAAAGAACCCAGTGTGTCCTACTATTTATCTATAGCTGGACGCAGAATAGAAAGACTTACTTGCATAAAACATCCAATGAATGAAACAAACGTGTAATTACAGTAAACAAATTATTGAAACAGAGTGACATTTGATTTCATTTTCTTCACTTTAAACGATACAATTAATTTTGATCAAAAATATCATTTTTATTACATTAAATGTCATTTAACTAAGTTCTACCTGAACATTTTAAAAACATTTTTTCACAGTCTCCTAGAATGAGTGCCAACCAAGGCTAAAAAGCCAAGTGTGTTCTATAATTTCACTCATAACTTGGGAGAGAATACATCGCTTCATGCCTTTTTCAAATTCGTTAGCGCTGAGCAAAACAAAAACAGCTTCGTCCAAGATTTCAACTCGGTTCTATCATAACATTGTTAAGGGTGGCGACAGAGACCTGAAGCGAAAGAAATCTAAGAATGGTTTTAACAGTAGAAAGATGGTCAACAAGGATTTTAGAAGTATAATAAAATCTGTATATTGATTTTTGGAAGATTCAATACAAGTCAAAATTGAAACCAGACAGAAAGTTGAGTTTTTGGCTTGGCAAAAAACAAAAAAAAAAATGAAATTATTTTTTTATAACCATTGAGAGAAAGAAAAGAAAGCTAAGATATCTATTTTGATTGTACAAAAAGTGTCATCGGAAGACAGCTAGCCAAAACAAAGAAAATGCTTGAGATGGGGTCAGAAAGGGGTCAGTAGGAGCAGATCGGATTATATGAGAAATACCAGACCGTGAGAAATTGAAAAATTTTAATTTACTTTTTTCCTTCGGAAGACTGCGTAATTTGTATGACGTCACGTAAGTAAGAGGGGGCACAGCAGCTGACGTATGGAAATGGTAGGAAGCCTCTTCTAGTTTGAGTAACAGTCACAGAGATTCACCGTTGGAGTCACAGGTAACCAAGTATGGATGGAATTAATTACTGAAATCTAATTAAGGAGAAAATCTTTGATGAGATATGCCCTCTTGGAAAAAAGAGAAAGAATTATATAAACTGAGAAGCAAGAGAGACCGAAGATACAAGTCGGAGGTAGCAGTCAGCAGTAAAACCATATCGCTCCGAATTTGAAGCCTTGAGCCAGACCTGATTCGGGGAAGCGAGAATCATGAGTTAGTAATGGAAACCTGACGATTCAGAAAACTTAGCTGAATTGGAGACCAAAGGATACTTGCTGTTACTCAGGCTCCATTGAAAGACCTTCAGCTTAGGCTGGTGTGAGGAACTCTCAAGGAGAATAAGAATATGAAATTATCTTTTTAACGAGAAAAAGGGAACGGAAAGAAAGTTAAAGTGTCTATATCTATTTCTGTCTCCAGAAGACAGCCAAAACAATAAATAACAATAAGAAGAAGAACCATGTTGGTAAATGGTGTATGCACAAACCAGAATCGGTTGAAGAGAATGAGATACAGAAAAATTCTCTGGAATTTTGAGATACAAACGGATCACCTAATGCCGACGAGACAACCAGACCTTGTGTTCATTAACACAAAAAAAAAATGAGTCAGTAATCCCAGCGGACTAGTGAGTGAAAATAAAAGATACTAATTGTAATTTATGCATTTGAAAGGTTCCCAACGGTTTCGAAAGATTCTAGAAGGGTTAAAAATCGAAGGAAGAATCGAGACTATCCAAACTGACATCGGTCAAAATACTAAAAAGAATCCTGGAGACCTAAGGCTCCTTGCTGTTACTCAGGCTCCATCAGCTAATGCTATTGTGAGGAACTCGCAAGGAGAATAAAAATATGAATTCATTTTTTTAACATGAAAATGGGAAAGGAAAGAAAGTTAAAGTGTCTCTATCTATTTCTGTCTCCAGAAGACAGCCAAAACAATGGCAAAGCTGGAATTTCGGTCACAGAAGGGTCAATCACACACACATACACAAATGATTATACGGGAATCATTTCAGACCTTGAAAAATGGAATTTCATTTATTTTTCTTCGGAAGACTGAGTAATTTCCTTCACGTGACATGTTGATCACATGAGTGAGAGGACCGCCTACTGTCGTGAGAAGGCGCAGAAGCAGATACAGGGAAGTGGGAGGAAACCCTTCTCTCTTTGAATAACAGTCACAGAAATCCCCCGTTGGAGTCACATGTAACCAAGTATGAATGAAATTAATTACTGAAATCGAATAAGGGAGAAAATCTTTGATGAGATGCGCCCTCTTGGAAAAAAGAGAAAGAATTATGTAAACTGAGTTTTTGCCGAAAGTAAGTCTGGAGAAAGAAGCCAGAGGTAGCAGTCAGCAGCAAACCCCTATCGCTCTGAATTTGAAGCCTTGAGCCAGACCTTCTGAGACAGAGAAGTGAGAATCACGATTTGGTAACGGAAACTTGACGAAACCGAATTCATAGCTGAAATGAGAACTGCAACGACTTAGCTTTCTGATAAGCTGCACCTACTATTACAGCTAGACTAACCGCTGGGATAAAAGGGGTCAGGTCACTGAATCACATTACTTTACTCAACGGGGAAGGAATATGTATGATCATACTTTTTCATTTAAAAATAACTGACTTAATTATTTTTTTGAAAACGGACTTAGTCATTTTTTTTATTAACAAAACCTTTTATAAATTATTGAACACCCTTAGTTGCTTTGTCTCTGGCCTTTCGACTTCAGTTTATTTTCCTTTGAATGATCAACCCTGTCTGTTTTATTAGGCGATCGGCGACTTCGGTTACTTGGATCTAAAATCACAACGTCGGCGGATGACTAAACAAGCCTGGGTTCACTCTTCATTGGAGCCATGGCCCGTTGGTGGCCGAGAAATTCGACTGGGTGACACTCTGATTTCATTTCCTACGACGATAATCGCTTTACAAAGCGTACATCCTTAGCTTGGAGCTGAAACAGAAGTTTACTGATGAATAGTTATCAGGGAAATTCCTATTTTTGTTATCTGTTCCTGCCTTAGGGACGGACGTAGAAGTAAATATTGTGGATTAGCATTTATAAATGACAGTAGACCTTTAATTTTTATATTTTGTTTTCGTTGATTCTGGTTAAATGGTAAAGTTATAGAATGGGTATAATCCAAGAACTTGTCACCATATTGCTGGATAATCAGCAATATTTTCTCCTTCACTGTAATAGTTTAAAGCCCCCAAAATTATGACTGATATATTACATTTAGTCTTTAAAAACAACATTAGATAGCTAGATACGTGGTGCAAACAATAAGTTTCCAGACTTTTTTTCTACAGTCATCTAAAATGGCTGCAGACGCTTGAAAATTCACTATGTTATTGCTATACATCTTATGAGATGACTGACCAAGTTTTATGATTTCAGGATAAAATCAACAGCTACAGCAGGAATTGGAATACATCCTAAGAAAACCTGTCACAACTGGTGAATTTCAAAAATGCAATCTGGACGTGAGAAAACTTTAGAAGAACGATATGCAATAAAATTCTGTTTTAAACATGGAAAAATGCCACCGAAACGTATGGAATGCTTCAGACTGCTTTTGGAGCATCTTGCATGAATCGAGCATCAATTTTTGAGTGGTATAAGAGATTCAAGGAAGGCAGGGGATCTGTGAGGGATGATGAGAGGTGTGGGAGGAGTAAGGAAGTCAATACACCAGAGTTGATTGGCAAAAGTGTTATGGTTAGGATTAGGGTTACTATGTTGAGGTTTTAAGGGAGTTCAGGAAGAGATTCCGTCGGAAGAGGCCAGCACTCTTCAAATCACGTCAGTGGCATTTCCACCTGGGCAATGTACCAGTCCACAACTCCATCCTTGTCATAGACTATTTGAGTAAGATGGGCATCAAAACTGTTCCCCACCGTCCCTATAGTCGGGACTTTGCTCCCTGTGACTTTTGCTTATTCCCTAAGCTCAGAAGCTGTCATTATGAGAGAATTGAGGAGATGAAAGAGGCTGTGACTAAAGTTCTTAATACGCTCACACAAGAAGACTTCCATGGGGCCTTCCAGAAGTTATTGTTGGAACGGTACAACAAGTGCATTGCAGCCGGAGGAGATTGCTTCGAAGGGTACTAGAGTTTCATGTGTGTACTATCAATAAAAGTGCCCATACGAAAAAAGTCTGGAAACTTATTTAATGATCATCGTAGATCGATAGATAGCGTAACGCCCTTTTTTTGTGCATAGGAAATAGTAAATATGGATATGTATTAAAAAGTGACGGAAGCTTTTTCGGTTTTGTGGGAGTAAAATTGTTTGATTTTGTGAGTAGTATAAAGTTATGAATACTGTAAAAAATGCGTTTGTTGGTCCATATGAGATATTTTAGAATTTTTATATTCGATTAAAATTGTCCCGAATTACTTTTGATATGGTTAAATTTAAGTGTTATGAATAAATATTAGATTGATAAATAAGTAGATTTATATTATTAAATCGATATAGATCAATTGATAGATAAAAAGATAGAAAGATAAATAATGAACTGAGATAGATAGATAGATAGATAGATAGAGAAATAAAAAGACTGGGATAGATAGATAGATAGATAGATAGATAGATAGATAGAAACAGACTGAAATAGATACGAACAGACTGAGATAGATAGATAGATAATGAAGTGAATGAGATAGATAGATAGATAGATAGATAGATAGATAGATAGATATGAACAAATTGATGTAGATAATGAACAATAGATGTTAACAGACTGAGATGGATAGATAGTGAAATGTTAACTTCTGTTTCCCCCTTTTTACAGTAAAACGCACACGTAGCTGTAAACATTTTGGGCTCGTATTAAAAATAATGACGATAGGTATTCATTTTTCTTTTAAATTTCTATTTTGCTTTTGTTAGTAGTTGTTTTACTTTAAAGTTTCGAAGTTAATATTTTCTGAAAAATTTTTGTGAGGAGTCTGATATTTGGCATATTTTTAGAATATCTTAAAGTACCTAGTATTACTATTGATATAGTTACATTTCGCGATGATAAAAACAATATTCCAACAAAGAAAATTACTGCATCTATTTCTTCCGCGGTTTTTCTCAGTACCAGACTTAAAAGTACGAGTGAAATTATGTATAGCCATTGTTGATTGATAAAAGCTTCCACATCAAAAGGTTTTGAAATGGATATACCTTTGAAACAAAAATGGCCGCTAGCTTTATCGATGATGCCATAAGATAATGGCAAAGGTGAAAAGGCTTTCTCTTCATCAGCTGAATTTGTAGGGAATCTGTCGTAAATTATATACCCTGATTTTCGTTCATATCCATACGTTGTTTTATTTGCATCATCATCAGCAACGCTATCAAGGAATGCCGACAGCACATATTCCTTTGGCTCTCACTATCCATCCCAATTGTTTATGGGGTGTCCTCGTGGTGTAATGGTTAAAGCGATGGACTGCGGAATCGTAGTACGCGAGTTCGTACCCCCGTCGCGCTATTACGTTCACTTTCGGACAAATACCCTTGGGAAAAGTATGAACCCCCCTCATCGTGCCAGCTATGGATTAAATAGTACCACTACTGTTCTTCTAGGAGAATGGTTTTGGCATTAAATAACCTATAAAGGTTGATATACCATTAAACAAAGAAACCAAACCAAGCCAATCGTTTATCTTTCTTGGTAAGTCCTCTTGATGACATCCAGTGTTCAATCAGAGCTGTAAAACGTCTACAGCTTGGAAGAATTTCTGTTTTATTTTGTCTGAGAGATCATATTTATATATATGGCCTATAACATGTCAATAGCGTTTTATGCTTTATCTATGCGTGTTGACATCGCTTTCAGTAGATGAGATATTGCTACTGAAGCATGGGAACTGGTTTACTAATTTACAGTGGCTTGTCATTTACTGTCACCATCTTGATAAAAACACAAGAATTCTAATCGCCAATTCTATTTGCTACGACGATAACCGTAACGCTATATGCGAATGTTTTTGATGCTGTCTTGTAGTATACTTTCTGGTCATATCAGATCCATTTAATTCTTTTCAAAAGATTACTAAGAATTTTCTTTTCAGAAACATCTGGAGAAAATATGTAAATAGAATTTATTTACTTTCAATTTCTACGCCAACCTATGTATTGATAGTTAATATTTTTTTCTTCAAAGGATAATAAAAACTGTCATCTTCTTTTCTGAAAAGGATTCATTTTTGCAATCTCGCCGACAATGATGTTTACATTCCACTTGAGTTCCACCATAAAAGCGAAAAATATCAGATACTCAAAAGAAAATAGTTTAACCAAAAGTCTGGGGGACTACAAACAGCTTGTTTAGAAGCAAACAGACCGGAAGTATAGGAACCCTTTGTTTGGGAGGATTAGTTTAAGGCAAATAGAGAAATTACTGATTACATCTCCTGCAAACGGGTAAGACTCCTAATCTTTTAAACGGCATCCGGTGGTGAGGATCCAGTTCTGGAGCTGTTGGCTGTCTGGGGTCCCTGCATTGTTGTCATTACTCCCAGATCGAATCTGGTCTGTAATAAAAGTAAGTTAGTAAAGTTGCCGACCATAGTCGAGGGCGACCAGAAGGGTCTCTCTTCAATAGCTACTACACCGAGGTGTAGGGTGGGTGCTACTCCTTTCCCTGGATTGATCCACTTTACCCTTGATATGTACCTTATATTTCTGAGTGTCAAGCAAGGAAGTATCAAGTATCATTGGCGAACACTCTATCCACTGGTTGCTATTATAGGTAAAATCGACTTGTTTGAGATATTATTAAATGATTTTGGACTACAATAGTTCTTAAAATGCTGATATTGTAACTAATTATGAAGCGTTTAACGTACTAAAATGATGGTAAATTTTATTAATACATCGACTCTAAAAACATTGATATTGCAAGAAATTATGTAGTGTTTATCTGTCTTAAATGATTGTGAATTACATTAAAAATTGGATCTTAAAACCTTGACAAAAGAAATCTACCAGCCTAAAAAAGCAGCCATATTTGATTTCTTTATCTCGTCCTCTGTTTGTGTTATTTATTTATTGATTTACAGATATTTGAGTCTTTCTTTCTTTCTTTCTTTCTTTCAAAATACTTGATTATTTATCTATTTATTTATTCACATACATGATTCTTTCTTTCTTTCTTTCTTTCTTTCTTTCTTTCTACATTCACGAATTCTTTCTTTCTATTGTGGGGATTCAAAAAATAATAAAATAATGAATTAAAAAATAACATTTTCCCAGAAGGCCTCAAACCGTAAACAAAAACTGCGCATACCTGAAGGGATAGACTTCCTGGCGCCAAAAGAAAAATTCTGTCAATCTACTGTTACCACTGCAATCGCAAGCAACCTTTTCTCTCAGCAGCTAGCTATAAGCGCACTTGTTGATTGAGTCCCGTGGCCAGGTAGTCAGCCATGTCTTCTACTAGTAAGTCGGCTAACGACGGACATCAGACTCAACTCACCAAAATGACTATTCTTAACTGCTTGTCTTGCAGACGCTACAATTTTTACTGATACTGGAGAACGTGCCCGCCACCGAATCGTCGGTAAACCTCCAAAATAAAGTTTGATTTAAAAAGTATCCTCGTCTCTTTCTTTTCCTTCCTTAATTTGTTTACAGCCTTCTACGGACAGAAGACAACAAATTGATGGGGTAAGAAGACGAAAAAGGGGTCAGATATGAAACTTATAATCATCTGCATAGAAGACAATCAATATCTTCTTATTCTCTATCACCATCTTTGTTTCTGTTTGTACATGATAGATAGATAGATAGATAGATAGATGGGAACAGACTGAGATAGATAGATAGATAGATAGATACTAATGATAGATACTAATTGTTTCTGTTTGTACATGAAAACTTCTCTCATTTCTTTCTCTGCTTGTTTGTTTTCTTTTTTTTTTTTTTTTTTTTTTCGTTCTTGCTCGCTTGTCTTCCTTCCTCCTTTCTTTCTTTCCTTCCTTCGAAATGATTCCTTTCTTTCTTTCTTTCTTTCTTTGCTCTTGTTTTTCTTTCTTTTGATCGTTATTATTTTTTAGATTCCATTCTTTCTTTCTTTCTTTCTTTCTTTCTTTCTTTCTATTTTTTCTTCACTCAAAGAAAAGTGAGCCGATATAATTATGATAAACGATTTAATTATCTAGGTTTACACGTGATGAGACATTATTTTTTGTTACTTTTTCCAGAAGCGTTCAATCTTATCAACAATTAAACCCAAAATCAATTTAGCCTGTTTTTTGTGTTTGTATTTTTAATTATTTGAAAAATTATTATTATTATTATTATTATTATTATTATGTTTCTTTGTTTTTTAATTAATTTTCATCCACCTTCTCCATTTCCCTTAGGTTCTGATTTTCTCTTTTCGAAGATAATCTGAAAAGTGGCATCTAATTTAGGGATTAAAACAAAACACCTACGCACAAAAAAAAAAGACAACAATAAAAAAAACCCCAAAAAACCCAAAACCAAACAAAAAAAAAAATAAATAAAAAAATAACAAAAACAAAAACAAAAAACCCAACAAATAAACAAACAATGACCGGGACATAATTATGAACTGATTGAACGAACGTGTGGAATTATTGGCAAGACTTTTTCACCTAGTAAGATTAACACAGATGTAAATGGCCGTTTTTGAATTATGTTATAATTATAATGTTGCTAATATGAAAATTGTCAGGAACCAAGAAAAAAAAACAACAAAAAAACGCAAACTCATACATACATACATACATACATATAAATATTCTGCAACTGATAGATTGATAGGAACGAACATGTTAAGATAGATAGATAGATAGATAGATAGATAGATATGTTGTGATTGAGAGATAGATAGTTAGATAGATAGATAGATAGATAGATATGAACAGCTTTAAATAGATAGATAGATAGATAGATAGATAGATATGGACTGGCTGAGATAGATAGATAGATAGATAGATAGATATGAACAAATTGTCGTAGATAATGAACAATACATGTTAACAGACTGAGATAGTGGAAGGTCAACAGTTTGAAATAGAAATAGAAAAATCGGAGATATTTTGATAGATAGATATGAATATGCTGAGATAGATAGATAGATAGATAGATATAAATAAGTGGTGATTTCAATATGTTTCCAGATTATTTTTTGGGGTACCGGCATTTAAAATTATCGTAGACCCTTGAAAATTCACAATGTTATTGCTATACATGTTATTAGACGACCGACCAATTTTTATGATTTCAGTTTCAAATGAACCGCTACAGCAGCAATTGTAATACACCCTACTAAAGCCTAATTGTCACAGCTGGTGAATTTCAAAAATGCAATCTGGACGTGAGGACACTTTAGAAGAACGATATGCTATCAAATTCAATTTTAAAGTTGGAAAAAATGCCAGAGAAACGTATGGAATGCTTTAGACTTCTTTTCGAACATCTTGCATGGATCGAGCATCAATTTTTGAGTGGCATGAGAGATTCAAGGAAGGTAGGGAGTCTGTGAGGGATGATTAGAGGTGTGGAAGGAGTAAGAAAATCAATACACCGGAGTTGATTGGCAAAAGGTTTAGGGATAGGTTTACTATGTTGAGGTTTTAAGGGAGTTCAGAAAGAGATTCCGTCGGAAGAGGCCAGCACTCTTCAAATCGGCTCAGTGGCATTTCCACTAGGACAATACACCAGTCCACAACTCAATAATTGTCACAGACTATTTGAGCAAGATGGGTATCAAGACAGTTCCTCAGCCCTCCTATAGTCCAGACCTTGATCCTTGTGACTTTTGCTTATTCCCTAAGCTCAGAGACTGTCGTTATGAGATAACTGAGGAGATGAAAGAGGCTGTGACGAAGGTCATTGACACGCTCACACAAGCCCACTTCCATGGAGCCTTCCAGAAGTTTTTGTTGGAACGGTACAACAAGTGCATTGCAGCCGAAAATGATTACTTGGAAGTGGACTGGAGTTTCATGTGTGTACTATCAGTAAATGTTCCCACACAAAAAAGTCTGGAAACTTATTTAATGATCCTCGTATCTTAGAAAGATAGAAAGATATGAATAAGCTGAGATAGATAGATAGAACAGATTAAGATAGATAGATAGATAGATAGATAGGAGCAGACTGAGAAAGATAGATAGATAGGAACAGAATGAGATAGATAGATAGATACAGAATGAGATAGATAGATAGATAGATAGATAGATGGGAACAGACTGAGATAGATAGATAGATAGATACTAATGACGAATTCTCTTTATATATATATATATATATATATAAGTGTGTGAGCGAGTGATTGGTTTCTTTATTAAAAGGACGATAAATCTTCGTGGGTTATTTTATGTCAAAGTCACCTATGTAAAAGAACAACAGCGAACAAATACTTAACTCATAGTTGGGGATGGATAAGAGGGTTTATATCCTTCCCATGTGCAATAGTCCAAAAGTGAATGCATTGACGTGACTGGTACTCATACACGATTATTTCAAGGTCGCATTCCAGCCCCTACATCACGTGTTCTCTTTATACATATATATATTTATATATATATATATATATTAGGTTTACTGTTATTCCCTCCAATATCCACTAAAAATCACGTGACTGTGTCGTCGCCGATCAATAATGATATACCCCGTAGACTCTCGCCAACTTACCAGTCGACATATCGATAACATTGAATATATATCCAATTCCTCCGTGGACAGCGTGTGACACATTGACAATTTTTTAACGGAGTAAAGCTGGTTTGAATTCAGAGTTTTACCCATAACTGTGATGGAGATTGGGACGAGCTGTATTTATGAAGGGCATTAATACGAAGTAAAACACAAACAGCTTCGTCCAGAATTTGAACTCGAGTCACCGCGTTCATTATCTGAGACGATAACCGATACGCCATTTCCTGTAACAATAAATAAATAAAGGATAAAGGATTGCAAAAGGATATACCCACAACTTCCTCCAAGGTCAGAATTCGACACGAGGTCATTTTTTAAGCGAACATGGCTGGTTTAAATTCTGAGTTTTCCTTCTCCTAGACTGGTTGCCAGACATAAAAATGTAGTCTATACAACTATTTATTTATGGCTTACGGGAAAAGAGTGAGAAAAATGGATTCATGTTTTTCCCAAGGGGTATAGCGTGAAATGAAATCCATACAGTTTCGTCCGTGATTTGAACTCTATTCACCGATTCTAAACTGGGATGCCTAAAAAACACTGTCTACCCTGCTATTTAGCTATAGCTTTGTTGTATGGGAGAAGAGATTGATTCATGCCTTTTCCAATGACATTATCATGGAAAGAAACACAAACAACCTCGCAGAGGATTTGAACGTGGGTCGACGATTCTAAACTGGGATGCCTAAAAAACACAGTCTGCCCAACTATTTAGCTATAGCTGTGTTGTATGGGAGAAGAGATTGATTCATGCCTTTTCCAGTAACATTATCACGGAAAGAAACACAAACAACCTCGCAGAGGATTTGAACGTGAGTCGACGATTCTAAACTGGGATGCCTAAAAAACTCTGTCTGCCCTACTATTTAGCTATAGCAGCTGTTGTATGGGAGAAGAGATTGATTTATGCCTTTTCCAGCGACATTATCACGGAAAGAAACACAATAAACCTCGCAGAGGATTTGAATGTGGGTCGACGATTCTATTTCCTGAGACAATGACCGTTACTAATCAATGATCGATTATAGGGACTTCCTCCATTTAGTGAGTCGTTTTGGCGTAATGTCGATAGTGCTGGACTACGAACAAGAAGTAAACGAGTTCGAACTCCAGTCATGCTATTATACTCCTTTTCGAACTAAGAAAGAAATCAGTCTGTCCTACTATTTTCCCTGTGCCGAACGGAGAATATCTAGATTCATATCTTTCACAAGGCTTTTAGCGCCATTGTAACGATAGAAGAGAAGATTGGCGCCATGTAAAATGCAAATAACCTCGTTCAGGATTTGAATACGGGTGGTTCACGTAACAGTTGGGTATACATTTTGATTGACAACAAAGACTGTAAAATAATAACTGTCTGTGATTCTAGTTTTTTACATCTTCCTCTATGTAAGCAGTTAATTCAGCCACTAATTCATAAACAGACCAGGGAGTAATGGCACTGAATGCATGACTCCATATTCCACGGAGCATCTCACCACCGAAGGAACGCTTAGAGTGTTAGCCAGTGACCTGGAAAACCGGGGTTCAGTCTCAGGTTTGAATCATACCAAAGACTCAAAACTTTGTTCTTGATTTCTTTATGCTTAACACTCAGCATTATAGGGTACATATCAATGGTAAGTGAGACAATCCCGGGAAAGGTGTAGCGGCCTTCCTTACACTTCGGTGTACGTGGTGCACACAATAAGTTTTCAAACTTTTTTTGTACAGGAATTTAACATTGTTGTAGACACTTGAAAATTCAGTTTGTTATTGCTATACATCTTATGAGATGACTGACCAATTTTTATGATTTCAGGTTCAAATGAACAGCGACAGCAGGAATTGAAATACACCCTACTAAAGCCTGATTCTCACAGCTGGTTGATTTCAAAAATGCAATCTGGACTTTAGAAGAACGATATGCAATCAAATTCTATTTTAAACTTGGAAAAAATTACATGTGATGAAAGCTGGATCGACTGCTATGACCCAGAGACCAAGAGACAGAGTTCCCAGTGGAAGCATGCTGGCTCTCCCAGACCCAAGAAGGCCAGACAGAGCATATACACCCACAAACTTTTGATGATCCTTTTTTGACAGCACCGGCATGATCTACATGCACTACGTTCCCACTGGACATACAGTCAGCAAGGAATACTATGTTGAGGTTTTAAGGGAGTTCAGAAAGAGGCCAGCACTCTTCAAATCTGGTCAGTGGCATTTCCACCAGGACAATGCACCAGTCCACAACACCATCCTTGTCGCAGACTATTTGACCAAGATGGGCATCAAGACAGTTCCTCACCGTCCCTATAGTCCAGAACTTGCTCCCTGTGACTTTTGGTTATTCCCTAAGCTCAGAGGCTGTCGTTATGAGAAAATTGAGGGGATGAAAGGCTGTGACGAAGGTCATTGACACGCTCCAGATGGTGTTGGAACGGTACAACAAGGGCATTGAAGCCGGAGGAGGTTACTTCGAAGGGGACTAGAGTTTCATGAGTGTACTATCAATGAAAGTGTCCATACGAAAAAAAGTCTGGAAACTTATTTAATGATCCTCGTAGTAGATATTGAAAAGGCAGCCTTCGGGTCGCCTTCAACTATGGTCGGCCAACTTTCTAACCTATATATATATATATATATATATATAGTCCTTTTGCGGAGTGGCTAATTTTATTAACTACAACATGATAGTAAGTGAGTTTGAACCTCACTTACGCTATTTTGTTCACTTTCGGACTAATCCTCTTGGTAAGAGTTTAAACCCCTTAATTTTCTCAGCTTTAGGTTAAATAGTATCACAGCTGTTATTTTACAAGTATGGCTTTCGCAGTGAATAAGTGACGAAGGTTGATATGCTCTTAAAGAAAGAAAACGAGACATTTTTTTTATTAATTATTCTAAGGAAGAAAAAAAAACTTTTTTAGTCGGGATGACCCAGACAAATTATTCTCTTCAAGATTACTAAGTTGTCGAGAATCAAAATTATAATAATGATTGAATAGGTTTATTTGTTTTTGTTTTTTTTTATTATCATATTCCTTGCAAATCAATGTTATCTCCTTCAAAACAGTTTCCTTGAAAAGACACGCTAAAAGAAAAAAAAAACAAAACAAAAAAAACAAAAAAACAGAACAAAAAAAAAAACAAACAAACAAAAAAACAACAAAAAACAAAACAAAACAAAAAAAAAAACGAAATCGATTCTCTTTAGAACTTATCAAACTTATTAGCTTTTTTTTCCGTTCAAATCTTAATTTGGCAAAAATTACGTAATTTGCATATATAGATGGTCAACGTTTTATTTTAACAGAAAGTAAAATAATTACAGATAAAAGACACAAAACATTTAGGCTTCACAAACTATTCCTTAATAAACTAAAATACATTTTCGAGACCGAAACAGACATCGACACGTGACTAACAAAGGCATAAACCGCTATCAATAGACTATCGGCCATATGGTAGTCAGACCTAACCGATAAGATTAAACTCAGTTTCTTGCAAGCAGCGATCGTGTCGATACTGCTGTATGGATGCACTACATGGATGGAGAAAAAGCTTGACAGCAAGTACACAAGAATGCTGCGATCAATATTGAACAAGTCCTGGAGGTAACACCCCACAAAACAGAAGCTGTACGGCCACCTACCACCCATCACGAAAACTATCCAAGATAGACTAACCAGACATGTGGGATTCTGCTGGAGAAGTTGGGACGAGCTTATAAGTGATGTAATCCTATGGACCCTTTCGCATGGCCGAGCAAAACAGGGCGACCAGCTCGAACCTACATACAGCAGCTCTGTGAGGATACAGGGTGTAGCCCAGAGGACCTGCCGGAAGCGATAAACGAGGAGTGGCGAGAAAGGGTAAGGGATATCCGTGCTGATGGCATGACAAGATGAGATGATGAAATCCAGTCGTATCAGTTAAAAAAATCTTTACAATGTCTACTTTATACGGTTAAACAAACCTAAAGTTTTAGTTTAGTTATTCTTACAGACACAATGCGAAGACTCCGTTTATCATTATACTAACTTTAGCAGAAGCTATGGAATTAGCACACTTAGTGGACATTTATCTTTTTTTTTAATTTACCAGTAAATTAACAAATAGCAGATAAGACACAAAATATTTCACTATTAATTGCTGAATATTAGTTGTCTAAATTTCTGAGTCAAAGTTTGATTATTTTATCAGTAAGAGTTTTCGGACTATTGTCTTTGTCTTTATTGCTTTTTCACAATGTTTCAGCCGCTGTATCCTCCGGCTTTCCTCTGCTGTCCCCTCTTTATCTGGGCATAGAAATGATTCAACCTGGGAAATCATTTTCAAAGTTTGAATCTCAGGTTGAATCATTTCCATGCCCAGATAAAGAGGGGACACCAGAAGAAAGCCGGAGGATACAGCGGCCGAAACGTTATGTAAAAAAAAAAAACAATAAAGAAGAAGATAATAATCCGAAAACTTTTACTGATAAGAAATAATAGCTGAATGTTCTGACTTCATAAAATATACTTAATAAACTAGATTAAATTGAATCAATGGTACTCTTTTCCCAAACAATACCGAGAAAAATATACAACTATGTTAAACCTTTCTTATGGAACGTTCTTTAAACATATCCGTCATAAATTTTCAATTAAACTTAGATTCGTACTGTTCACTGGCTCTGTCATTGATTTTATAAGTATTTTTCCTGAAGAGAAGCTTTAATCTACTTTATTTTAGCAAAAAATGCATTATCGCCCTGAAAAAAAAAATGACTTCATCATTGCCAAACTAATTTTCAAGCGATGGAATGAGACAATTATCCCGGGCTTCAATGGAGACATGTGCATTAATTGTTTCCCCATGACTTTTAAATGACTTGCAACTTAATATCATGAATGATTGGAAATTTGCTTGTATTCTTCTGGCAGTCATCTTTATATATTACATTTGATCAAAAGCAGACAAGTTAGTTGCGCCAATGTAGATTCTTGATTAATCATTGAATATCATTTCCATCCAATTGTCCACTATCATTTTTTTTCTCTTGAGACTATTTTAACTACAATTTTTTTTGTTTGTGCAATAAGGTTTTCGTTCATCTTTTTCCAATATAAATGCCACTTCATTCCATTGATTTCTAACGATTCTCTCTCAAACATTGACTCTTTATCTGACCCGTTCATTTTTTTCTTGTACATCTTTTCTTTTTAAAGAATATTGCTTCAAGTTTTCTCTCTTAACGCACTGGTGTCATTTGTGGTCAAACGGAATTTTTTCGTTTTTCAACCACCCAATTTCTTTTATATTTGGGCGAAATTTTTGACTCAGTTGACAGGGAACCACCAATGTCTTTTACCAGACTCCACTGTGGATTGCCTTCTTGACTGATATTTTTTCTCCTCTTTTCACTAGTTTCAATCGACAGTCCTTTTCGGGAGCCATATTTACTTTCATTTAGTTATGAACAAACACTTACTTATCAGAAGTGTTTTTTTTCATATTTAGGCCTTATTTAGAATTTGTTTTAAGAATAGATAGCAGCATCAAGTACCATTTTTCAAGTCTTGGATATGACGCTGGTCTCCAAGACCACTGATGAATTCTCTACTCATTAGACCAAAGTATATATATATAACTATATATATATATATATATATGTATATACATATAGATATGTATACATATATATATATATATATATATATATAAATTGGCGACCATAGTCGAGGGCGATCAGAAGGCTCCCTTTTCAATATCTACTACACCATGACGTAGGGAAGGGCGCTACTCCTTTCCCTGGATTGCTCCACTTTACCCTTGATACGTACTTTATATTGCTGAGTGTTAAGCAAAGAAGTGTCAAAGTCTTTGGTCTGACGCTACCTGGGATTGAACCCAGGTCTCTTGGACTATTAGCGAATACTTTACCCACTTGGACAAAGTATATATATATTTTTTTTCTTTACAAGCTTCTCGTCCTTTTCTGACCAACCTTTTTGGATCCATGGTTGAGTCGGGATTGGAAATGATTTTATGGCTGTAAGTCGGTCGAGACTGCTTGACGCGACTGCCTCGGAAGCCAAGCAATCGCGGCTATGTTGTGCCAGATTGACCCATTCATTGATCCTCAGAGGGCCAACCCTGACTTTAAACCACCTCGGTGAGGCTAGGTTTATCGCCTAACGCCTAAGGCAGCCGTTTATGGGGAAATGGCAACGGGGTCCGAGGCATCCGAGGCGTGTATGGGCTACTGCCCTGCGCTCAGACCCTCTTAAAAACGGCTTTGTGTCGACAAATAACTATATACAAGCTACTCCACGTCTATTCTTGTGTGTAATTGTGTGTGTGTGTGTGTGTGTGTGTGTATTTTCTCACATTGTACTGTCAGTTTTATGACCATAAGTTTCCTTTAACTGTCAAAAACATACACACATACAGTAGCTTATATATATATATATATATATATATATATATATATATATATATATATATATATGTATGTATATATACAACTGGACATTTGATAGTATAAGTTGTACAGTCCACTACGGAACACATATGCTGGGGGCAGGTGATCTGGTAATCAGTGATTGCCTCGTCGAACGAAAAAAAAAAAAAAAAAGAAATTGTAGCTTTTCTATCTTTTAAGCATTTGTAGATCTTTTATTGTTTTCAGAGATCGGGATGGGGTACGGGTTACGGATCTTCAGGATAGTTAAGAGACAAGATGTCGCTTGTTTATTGAAAGAAGCTTTTGTTTTCCGCGAGAAGACACGTCTTCGTTTTAAATATTCATTCATTCAGCGCATGCGCATCAACATGACGCGCCATTCTAATTCCTCTTCACTGTAAAAACATTTTTACTTTAATCCATTCAGTCTTCTCTAAATGTTTTGTTGGATCGGTTCAGGGATGTTTATTCGAGAAATAAAAGAATTTAGGATGAGAGGCTCAAGGTTTTGTTGAATTGTACGGAAATATTTTGTTCAGTTGACGGAGACACGAGTCATTCTCATATAAACCGAATCTATCTCTATACCTACCGTGATATCTAAAAGTCAACAACGCTTTAACCTGGAAATGGTGATATAATGACATGGAAACTTTCTCGTTTTCTGGTGTTGGTTAACTAATTCGACACAAAAAGCTTACTGATTCTAAAGAATGGATAAACATTTTGGGGAAGGGATTACTACCAAGTATTGAAAAACTGTTCCCTTTGATAAATCGAGCAAATACCATCTTTCAACATGTTCACCCACTTCTTAATACAGCTAAATTAAATTAGATTATAAATAATGTTTTGGGTGGGACTCTATCCATATTTAAATCCAATGGGAAATATTTGGAATATAATAAAACGAAAGTTGTCGAGTAAGATGTTTTCTAATGAAGATACACAATGAGAAGTAATTGAGAATGAATAAGCATCGCTGTGGGTTAGCTATTACTTTTCCGGGGTAATGGTTAAAGAGCTGGACTAAGGCCTTGAAAGTAAATGAGTTCGAACTCCAGTTGTGCTAATACGTTCACTTTCGGGCAAATACCTTTGTACTGATGCATGGGTTGAGACAGCCAGGTCAACTAGTCCAAAAATAAAGAATCTGAAGACATCATTAAGCCAACAGGTATTTTTATTCAATGGAAAAGTAAAAATGAAAAAGATAAAAACGGCATGTTTTCGGAGAAGGGAAAATAATAATAACAAATGAGAGAAGAAGCGGTTATAATGCTTTAATTTAGAGTCCTGTTAAGTTAAGTGAAGAGGCGAGCTAAAAGAAACAAGGAATAAGGCAGGAGTTAAAGATATCAATGGAGAGATAGACCAGTAAAAGAACAAGGTAAAGAACACATGAAATGTTACATCACAGGATTCACAATAATGTAAATAAAATGTCCTGAAGACGAATGTAAAATAAAACATACCGTTGATGCCAAGAATGACGGAGATTGAAAAATGAAATTAAGGCTGCTTCGCGTGGCTACAGAGCGGAAGTCAAGACCCACCAGACAATGGTGTTTTACTTTAAAAAAAAGTCTCCCTTGAATTAAGGGTAACTAAAGTAAAGTAAAAAGGGTCAAAGTTAGGACAGGACAACCTTAGAGAAATGTTATATTGTTGTATTCACATGTGCCGTAACATAACGACACAATAATAAAGACGCACGCAATGATAAAGACGCACGCAATGACAAAGACACACGCAATGATAAAGACGCACGCAATGACAAAGACGTAGGAAGATTCTTTATAAAATATTTATCTCTCACTTTATTTGTAAGGTTTCGAAAGGGTTGTTCAAGGTTTGCGTGTGAGAGGGAGCTGGAGACCGAACATAACTGAAATATTTTGACCCCGAAGTTATGGCCGTCAGGGTTGTGTCTTTCTCGTTCTCCATGGCTGCTCAACCGGAGCCCTGGAGTCCAATCTGCTGGGTGCTGGCTTTCCTTACTACCTCTCGTCACCTCCCACTCCAACTCTACTCGCCTGTCCACTGGCTCGTCGAACTCAACTGTCTTCCTTCTGTTCAATTCGTCGGTCTTATATTACCTTCAAACTCCCACGCGGTAATATGGACACGCCTCCACGCCTCTGCAATTTCTTCCGATATCGGGCGATCGGGATGTGTCACTTCCGCCAACTTTGGAAAGGCCTGTGTGATCGTCATCGAGCGGAAATAACTGTCATGCAGTTCAGAGGTCACTCTCTTCCGGTGCGTCAGTCTATGAGAGTATAATGGGATGTTTTTTTACCTCGTCCCATTTCATCAGCCAATTTCCGCCCACGCGATTTCCGCTCATAACTGCCATTAGAATGTGTCACTTCCTTCTGGTACGTCACCTTGAATGGCATTTTTGGCCGGGTCAAAAGTTCAAAGCATAACAATATAATTTGGGAATGATTTTTTATGTCAATCATTTTTCGTTATTTATATTTTATCATTTAGTGTCTCTTAGTTCAGATGCATAGTCAGATGGTGCAGTCATACGGCCGCGTGGAAAGGAGATTGAAAATCATCATCTGTCATAATAAACCCCCAGACAGAAAATGGGGCTGGACGGTTGTCGGAGTGAATTGAGAGTGTGAATGACGTCATGTCCGGGAGAGATGTCCAGAGAATTTTAAGATTTTGATCAGTAGAGTTGAGGTCGACCGTTGAAGCGCGCGGTTGAGTTTTTTGGATCTGATCAGATTAGATCAGTTTGGGTCTCTACTGGCAGAGATCTGTAACCCGACAAGATGAGCCGCGCGTTGGGGGTCAGCATAGATTGGTTTGCGTAGGCTTTTATGATTTGTGTGTCTCTCCTCATGTTGCCACGGACTGAAGGTAGAAAGTAATAAACTCGTTCGTACCGCCTGTATTTGTATTATTACTGTTGCTATTGATATCATTATGGCTATACAACAGAAAGTTGTGACCCCCCCCTCAATTTCCTTGACTATGGGTTTAATACTATCACTGCTGATCTTCTACAAGAATGGTTTTGGTATTGGATAACCCACAAATGTTGACATGCCATTAAACTAAGAAACCGAACCAATGTAATCCATTGAATAATTTTATATACAGGCGAGTGCTATCATTTTCATGTTCAGTTGTTTTAATTAAAAATATTTCATCGTCTTCATCATTATCTTATTTACCCAACCCCTCCGCTCGGACAGGATATGACACAAGGTCAATTTTTTTAAGCGGAATTTAACAGGTTTGAATTCAGAGTTTTCCTTCTCCTAGACTAGTTGCCTCACAAGGCTGAAGAACCCAGTCTGTCCTACTATTTACCCATAGCTGGAGGGAGAATAATTGGATTCATACCTTTCCCAAGGGTATTAGTGCTATGTGAAATGCAATCAGCCTTGTCCAGGATTTGAACTCGTCTTCATCATTATGTCACGCTGCTAGCACGGATTTCCCTGAATCTCTCTTGCCATTTATCCCTATTATTCATTGCTTCCAGCTGGTTTTCTCGGCTACATCCTATGTCCATACAGAGCAGTTAAAGATAAGTTTTTGTTGGTCAGCCAACACTTGAATGCCCGTGTGAAGGGGTTCATAGAACGTCTTTTATAAGTTCGTCATTACTTCCATAGCAGTGTCCCGCATGTCTTGTTCGTCTTATTTAGATGGTTTTAGAGGTTAGAGGTTGGTGCTGTTTTGGGGGATGTTGCTTCCGGGATTTATTCAATATAGCTCGTACCATCCTTGTGATGTGTTCGTCTTATTTTTTTTCTCCCTACGCTTTGTCCACGTCCATGCTGTACCTCCATATAGTAGAATTGACACAACTACTGCTTGGAAAAAATTGCATCTTATAACCGATAAAGAATATCTACAATAACGTATTTGGTTTTATTTCTTTGTTTTATAGGCAGAGAGAGTTATTTAATACAAAAGCCATCTTTATTGGAAAATAGTATCGGAGTATTTAACAGATAGCTTGAGGGGTGGTTAGGGAGAAATAACTTGTGGAAAGATTTTATCAAGCATCTACTAAAGTAAGTAAAGTTGGCGACCGTCGTCGAGGATTACCCAAAGGGTCCATTTTCTAGAACTACTACACCAAGTTGTAGGTTAGGGCTCTACTCCATTCCCTGGATTGCTCCACTTTACCCTTCATTTATACCTTATAATGTTGAGTGTTAAGCATGGCAGCATCAAGTACCATTTTTTGAGTCTTTGGTATGACTCGACCTGGGATTGAACCCTGGTTTCCCAGACCATTGGCGAACACATTACTCAGTGGGCCAATGGCCCGGTAGGCATCTCCCAAGATTGATTGGTTGATTTTAACGGTATGTCAACTCGTTTAGGGTTATTTCTCGCCGAGGGTTTCAGGAATCGGGTTCATTTTCCTACATTTTTATGCAGACATATCTCAAAAGTATCTTTGCACACATTCCTATTGAATACAAATAATTTTAAAGGGAATTTATTTGACCCATAAATGGGACCCTAACCCTTTAACTGTTTATCACATAAAACTATTGATGTTGGATTGCAATACTTGAAGCTATTTAAGTGTTCAAATAAATGATACTAAATAGAATTATTTGTTTTCGATAAGAATGTTTTAAACCGTTTGTGTACAAAAATTGAATTATTGGTATCAAATGGCAATACTTGGAAACATTTAACTGTATTCAAATGAATAAATAGAGTTGAATGGAGTTATTAGTATTTAATAGCAATACTTGAAACCATTTAACTGAGTGCAGACAATAGCAATACTTAACTGTGTCCAAAAAAATTAGCCTGAACTCATTTAAAAATAAAACTACCTTCAAACTATTCACTTACAAAAATGATATATGTATAACCATTTAAGTATATGCAAACAAATGACTAAGCTTAAACTAATTCATAATCGTTACATTGCAATATGTGAAACCTTATAACTGTGATCAAGCTAGGAGGTGCCCGTGATGAAATGGTTATCGTCATAGGAAATGAGCACGGCGACTCGAGTTCAAATCCCGGACGAGAATGATTGCATTTCACATAGCACTAATACCCTTGGGAAAGGTATGAATCCAATAATTTTCCACCAGCTATAGGTAAATAGTAGGACAGACTGGGTTCTTCAGCCTTAATGAGGCAACTAGTCTAGGAGAAGAAAAACTCTGAATTCAAAACCTGTTAAATTCCGCTTAAAAATTGACCTTGTGTCATATCCTGCCCGAGCAGAGGGGTTGGTAAATAGGATAACTGTGATCAAACAAATTGACTCTGGTTTATTTTTTATATTACCGACAATCTATTCGTTTACACATGATATATGCATTTGATGTATATAATATAAGTAAAGTTGGCGACCTTTGTCGACGGTGACCCGAAGGTTCCCTTTTCAATAGCTACAACACCGAGGTGTTGGGAAGGGCACAATTCTTTTCCCTGGATTGCTCCACTTTACCCTTGATCCTGACCTTATAGAGCTAAGTGCTAAGCAAGGCAGCATCAAATACCATTTTTTGAGTATTTGGCAAACACTCAACTCATTAGGCCAAATATGTATGTATCTATGTACAAAGAGTATTTACCTTTAAATAACCTGGTAGGGCTGATATGTCATAAAAACCCAACCAAACAACAAACCATATTTTTGTGTGCAAATAATCATAATTATTATACTATATCTAGCTATTTTTTTGCATCAGTTTTATCTTTGTCAGAGGTTTGAGTGACAGATTTAACAAGTCCTGGAGGCAACACCTTACAAAACAGCCGCTATACGGCCACCAACCACCCATGACGAAAACAATCAAATTTAGACGAACCAGACATGCTGGACACTGCTGGAGAAGCAGGGACGAGATCATAAGCGATGTTCTCCTATGGACCTCCTCACATGGCCGAGCAAAAGCAGTGTGACAAGCAGCTCTGAGAGGATACGGGATGAAGCCCTGAGGACCAGCCAGAAGCGATGAACGATATGGAGGAGTGGCGAGAAAGGGTCAGGGATATCTGTGCTGGTAGCACGACAAGATGATGATGATGATGATGATGATGAAGTCTCCTTAGATCTCCAAGACTATTCTAAGTACCTTGGACGATTTTACAAGTGTTGCCGTTGAGATGGTTCTATTTCTCTTTCTAATTACCTGTTCACCCAGTCTCTTTTGTCGCTTCTTAGGGTATCTTCTAAGTATTCTGGCTGGTTTGTCAAAGAGTGGACCTGTGACCAGTGACAACAAAGTGATGGTTCCATACCCCTCAGCGTACAAGAACTGGATCCTCACCACCCAATGAAACTGAATAATAGATAAAGAATATTGAAATAATGAAATTATGAAAAATCATTTATTTGTTCAGTAAACAATTTGTTGCTTCGATTGCTGAAACCGATTGCATGTAAATGAAAAGAAATAACAGAAAAATAAAACAGCTGTATTTAAAATATCGCATTATATTTCATGATGAAACCATTTAGCTAACAAGAATGGAAACATGTACAAATCTCATTGTATGATAAGCAAAATGTTATGTAACGTTTTTATTTTTGACAATTTTCCATGAAGAAACATAGATTTATTGAAAAAAAAATCAGTTATCAGCGCATAAACCATTAAAAGTTGAATGCTAGTTTAATTCTCGGAAGAGAATAAAATGAATGGAGATTGTTTTTCTCTTTGTTTTCTGACAGAATTTCTGTGCAGTCTTTTTGTCATTATAAGTTGTTCTTTTATTATATAGCAGCATCCAATATGAATTCGAGAAATAATCTAATTTACGGCTCAGTGGACGGCGATTTGCTTACAACATAGGAAAAATGTTAAAAAAATTAGTATAAATTATCTAATTCCTACTCTCTCTATATCTATCTATCTATCTATCTCATCCAAACACAATAACGCACACACACTCACAAAGTTTTAGAGTGGAGTGGAGTGAAGTCGGTGGGGTGTATTTATTTGGCTGTTACTAAAATTATAATTTGTATGTACGTATCAGGATTCCAACAAAAAACAGCACTTCATAACGTGATTATTATAAGAGAAACACCACCCGAATGCTGGATCAAAACTAGATAATGAACAAATTCTCAGCCAAATGTGTAACTGAGTGATATCTTTTTAAGGTTTATATTGGCATCGTTTTTTCTACGCATCCAAAATTCTGCACATATCTATGAAATGGGAATCAGAATTCTTCACTACATCCATGGTGTTTTATTCAAGAGGGTTTGACATAGAGGCAGAACTGGAGGACAATTTCAGTATTCAAGTTTCAGTTTTAATTTGAGCAAGCTAGTTCTGTTCTGTTACACGGCCAACTAGTAAATACGGCCTTGCATGTTACATTAACAGGCAAACTTCTAACAGGCCAAAATAGTGTAGGCAAAAAAAAACAAAAAAACAACAACAAAAAACAAAGAAAAAAAAGAAATAACTATTCATGGCTGCATATGAAATTACACCCCCGCAAAAAATTAATTTTAGAAATAGGACGGAGAAAATATAATTTTGTTGGTAGAATCTATCTAACATTATTTTGAAAGTATAAAAGCAAGGTCACTAATCATCATCATCATCATCATCATCATCATGTCCTGCTGCTAGCACGGATATCCCTTACCCTCTCTCGTCACATATCCCTATCGTTCATCGCCTCTGGGCTACATCCCGTATCCTCACAAAGCTGCAGTATGTATGTTCGAGCTGGTCGTCCTGCCTTTGCTCGGCCATATGCGGGGGGGGGCATAGGAGTACATCACTTATGAGCTCGTCACTGCTTCTCCAGCAGTGTCCTACATGTCTGGTTCGTCTAATTTGGATAGTTTTTGTAACGGAAGGCAGGTGGCCGTATAGTTGGTGCCTTGTTGGGTGTTGCCGCCAGGACTTGTTCAATATTGCTCGCAGCATTCTTGTGTAATTGCCGTCTAGCTTCTTCTCCAGCCGTTTAGTTAGCGTCCAATTAGTGCATCCATATATAATTCGTGGATTTGTAAAAAACAAAGTGTAAATATGCATTTTAATGTTGAAAGGAATAAAATTAACATCAGATTAATTCTACCAACATGATTGTTTTATTTTATCTGTTCAATTTTTAGGGTTAATTTTCTCTTTGGTTTAATTTCATATGCAGTTATAAATGTTTTTTTTTCGTTTACATTACTTCGGGCTGTTAGAAGTCACCCTGTTAAAGTAACATGTAGGGCCGTATTTACAAGTTGGCTGTTGCTGTTGGCTTAGAAAATTCAACTAACTTTGTCCTTAAATTAGGAATATCATTTAAATTATTTAAACGAAGTAAGTATAAGATTTATTTATTCTATTTCGTGTTGTTATATAATTTTTACGTCTATTATAAAAACAAACTTTTGCGTCTGTAATTATCTATGCAAAAATGGTGAGTTGGAATTTTGGTCTTCTTGTTGCGGGGTAAAATTCATTTTTAACATTTTAAAATTTGAATTTATTTAATATCATTCCCTTTATATTTATTCAACATTTTTCACTTAAAGTTTATTAAGGTTCTTTTTAAAAAAACATCAATGAAAAAATGTTTTTCGCTTCTTCCATGATCTTAAGATTTTCCGAAAAATATTTTATACCCCTCTGTTTTTACTGCTAAATTTATTCAACTAAAATTCAAATAATTTCCATTATTGGTCAATGATCACAAAATTATTTAAATATTTTTTTGATATTGTTATTCCGTAGAATTATTCATTGATTGAAAAATTTATCAAAGATTTCTATATCACTAAAGTCCATCAATGCTACTTGCTTCATCATCATCATCATCATCATCATGTGTTGGTAGCACGGATATCCCTGACCCTCTCTCGCCACTCCTTCCTATCGTTCATCGCCCTAGGCAGGTCTTCAGGACAACATCCCGTATCCTCACATAGCTACTGAATGTATGTTCGTGCTGGTCGTCCTGCTTTTGCACGGCCATGTGTGGGGGTCCATAAGAGTACATCTCTTATGAGTTCGTCTGGAGTTCTCATTTAGTCTGAAATAAGTGTGGATAAAAATGATACTGCCATCTTCATAAAGAAAATTTTGGCATGGTGGAAAATTTGAAATATTAAAACCCTTCAAATTGATAAGCAGCACAAAAATCCCTCTCCAAGCTGAAATCAAATTTCTGAATGACAGCTGGTTTGCTTTTATCATTGTTTGGTCAAATGGCTCTTAAGATGGCTGACAGTCAAGGTAATGGAATAGAATTATTATCCAAAAACACTGGTACTACCATACACCATATTTGCAAAGGAATTATTAGTCTATGTCGACTCCTTTAAGCTGCAAGTCATGGATATATGCCACTTGAGTAATTTATATCTGATCGATAAGAATAAGCTTTTTTTTTATTAAACTTTGTCAAAGATCAGGTGGCATCTATTTTATGATTATTCAACAGTGTATTGAACAGCTACATATTAAGCAGTCATTTTTACTTTTTAATCAAAATATAAATATTGAGGCTTTTCAAATGAAGTTAGATCACCAATGTACATCTTGTGATTATAAACTTGGTGAAGAAGGTTAAAAAATATTTGACAATTTGAAAGAATTATCTCTTGTTTATGAAATAAAAGTGAGTCCTATGGGTGAATTGCAAGAAATGATAATCCCTCCGGTTAATATCAAACCCATTTTTATTATAAAAATTATAGAAAATATTCCAATCCAATTGACTCAAGAAAATATTCCAATTCAAGTGACCCTGGAAAATATTCCAGTTCAATTGACCCAGGAAAATATTCCCATTTAATTGACCCTGGAAAATATTCCAATTCAATTGACCCAGGAAAATATTCCCATTCAATTGACCCTGGAAAATATTCCAATTCAAGTGACCCTGGAAAATATTCCAGTTCAATTGACCCAGGAAAATATTCCCATTTAATTGACCCTGGAAAATATTCCAATTCAATTGACCCTGGAAAATATTCCAGTACAATTGACCCAGGAAAATATTCCCATTCAATTGACCCTGGAAAATATTCCCATTCAATTGACCCTGGAAAATATTCCAATTCAAGCGACCCTGGAAAATATTCCCATTCAATTGACCCAGGAAAATATTCCAATTCAAGCGACCCTGGAAAATATTCCAGTTCAATTGACCCAGGAAAATATTTCCATTTAATTGACCCTGGAAAATATTCCCATTCAATTGACCCTGGAAAATATTCCAGTTCAATTGACCCAGGAAAATATTCCCATTCAATTGACCCAGGAAAATATTCCCATTCAATTGACCCTGGAAAATATACCAATCAAATTGACCCTGGAAAATATTCCCATTCAATTGACCCTGGAAAATATTCCAATTCAATTGACCCAGGAAAATATTCCCATTCAATTGACCCTGGAAAATATTCCCATTCAATTGACCCTGGAAAATATTCCAGTTCAATTGACCCAGGAAAACATTCCCATTCAATTGACCCTGGAAAATATTCCCATTCAATTGACCCTGGAAAATATTCCAATTCAATTGACCCAGGAAAATATTCCCATTCAATTGACCCTGGAAAATATTCCCATTTAATTGACCCTGGAAAATATTCCAATTCAATTGACCCAGGAAAATATTCCCATTCAATTGACCCTGGAAAATATTCCCATTTAATTGACTCTGGAAAATATTCCAATTCAATTGACCCAGGAAAAGTAAATGTTCCCTCTGACCACACTCCCCTATGGTTATTTTAGTTTCCTATTTTTCTGTGAAATATACCAAAAAGTGTGTGGTAAATCATTAAGTTACTTTATATTCTCATTTTTTGTTATATTTTTATAAATATGGAGAGAATGCATGATCATTGCAAATATAGTTTTTAAAAATAATGAGAATAGAGTAGCACCCTCCCCAACGCCCCGGTGTTGTAGCTATTGAAAATGGAGCCTTCTGGTCACCCTCGACTACGGTCAGCAACTTATTTTTACTTATGTTTTGAAAAACTTCGGCAAACATTATGCCCCACATATCAGACAAAGAATCAGCTTTAAAGGTTTTGAAACTCTCTTAAATTGATTTTGTTTTATCTGTCTATATTTCTAAGATAATTGATTGTCATATAAACATTTTGGCTGATGTCCTTTGGGCTTTTTCGGGTACTGCTTTTTGAACCAGATAACATTAATGAAAAGTTGAATGACGCTCTTTATTCAATCCCTGGGGTAGATTGATATAAAGGTTCGGTGATACCTGTAAATAGTTTGAACGGTTTTGTTTTAACTTTATGTAGATCGTATCTTTTACCAGAAATCTTAACTAACTACCTCTTCATTTTGTTTAATAAGTATCAGTGTCCACTACAAAAAGAAACATTTTCATTCGACTTTCAGGAAATTCTATTATCCTCAGGTATGGGTCAAAATGTTATTCTAAGTAATTTCAAAATAATTAACTAAATTTTCATCCCAAATTTCTGAAAAACATACATTTTTTAATTGGCCTCCAGTTCTTGCTCTCAGATACGCTTTGGGGTGGCTTCGAGTATTATACGACATGACTCTTTCCTAAATAGGAATATCAGTATCATCATGGACTGCTGTTTGCTATGAATTGATAATTGGCATTATTCACTCCTTTCTAAATAGACGCATCAATATCATCATGGATAGCTATTAACTATGAAATGATAGTAAGAACTATATACTCCCTTTCTAAATAGAAGCATCAATATTATCATGGATAGCTGTTAACTATAAAATGGTAATTAGAATCCTTCACTCCTTACTGAACAGAAGCATCAATATCATCATGGACAGCTATTAACTATAAAATGCTAGTAAGAAGTATACACTCCCTCCTAAATAGAAGCATCAATGTCATCATGGACCTTTTTTTTAAATGGTAATTAGAATCCTTCTCTACTTCCTAAACAGGAACCGCAATATCATCACGGTTTGATGGGTCGATTGATTTTAACGGCATTTCAACCAGTCTAGGGTTATTTTATGCCTTGAGGTTCGGGAATCCAGTTTGGTGTTACGTTCATATTTACTTTTCTGGTGCTGCAGTCTCAAAAGGGTTTTTCTTTTCTTTTTTCTTTGCACTCTGTCCTATCAAAGTCTAATAATTTAAAACCTATCAATTTGACCAATAGACAGGCCATAATCGATACTGCTACTCTTATTTAGAGAGGAATGGAAGTAATGGATATGAAATTGTACTCCTCATTCCCCAAAGCTTCAAGACTGGAATCTCACAATCAGTTGGTGTTTTGGTTTCTTTGTTTAATGGCATATCAACCTTTGTAGGTTATTTAATACCAATGTTATTCTCCTAGAAGAACAGTAGTGGTACTATTTAACCCATAGCTGGGAGGATAAGGGGGTTCATACCTTTCCCAAGGGTATTTGCTCGAAAGTGAACGTAATAGCGCGACTGGAGTACGAACTCGCGTACTACGATTCCGCAGTCCATCGCTTTAACCATTACACCACGAGGACACCCCCAGTTGGTGTTTTGTATCGTATCCAAGATACCACACCTTTATCCTCTGTAGAGGATACAGTCAAGTTATTCTAAACCATCGCCCAGCAAAGAGTTCAAGGTCTGATCTTAACTAGGAAGTGCAAATTAGAATTCTTCACGCTATTCTGGATAGAAGCATCAGTATAATCATGGACTGTGGTAACAACAGGAAACCAGTGTATTCACTGTTCGTCTTGTCAAAGTTAATTTTCACGATTGCTTCCAGCAAACATTATTTCGTAAGAGATTCTCACAGACGTTAAGAAATAAGAAAGGTATTTTGAATTGTTGATATTTTTTATTCATTCAATGGACGTAAAAAAAGGAAGAAATTCTGCTGGGCTGAAGGCAGGATTCTCTTTGAATTTCTTTACTAATTGTCAAAGAAAGAAATAATACAGGCGTAATTGTGTACGCACGCACATGACATCTCACGAGAATTATGACACGTGGTGGTTGGCAGATTCCCGGTGCATCTTGCTCACAGTCTCTGGTGTCAGATTTGGTTGTGTGCCAAATAAAATAAAGAAAAAAGAAAACATAGAAGGTAGGAGTTATTTAGTGCTGTCAAAATGTTAAAAGGGAAGGGAATTCGGGATTCCTTAACGAGAAAAACCATGGTGGGTATGTGGAGTTGAGGGCAGGGGGGAATAACGCACGTGTGTGCACGCATGAGGAAGGTCATAAGTTAATTTATGAGATTCTTATTCTAAATTATCTATCTATCTATCCAATTTTCTTCAATATCTATCTATCTCCATTTGTTTCCACGTGTTCTTGTCTGTCTATCAATTTATCTATCTTAGTGTATCTGTCCAAAGTTTCTTCATCTCCATCTCTCTCTCTCTCTCTCTCTCTCTCTATCTATCTATCTATCTATGTATATTAAACAGTAAAGATATATTTTTTCTACATATTTTTGCTTTGTTCCTTTTAAGTCATCGTACGGATGTTATAATATCCGGCCGGAATTGGCTAATAAACTTACCATAATTAATTTGTTCCCAAGTACCTTTGGATTCATCTTGGGCCATCATCAGGGGGAGTGTATATTGCAAAAGCGATATACCCTTTGCAAGTATATTTTAACTATGTAAGAATTATGCGTCTATTGTTTAATTAGTGTGTTGATATTATCCTTACAGAGGGTAATTTGTCTCTGTTATATTGGTTAGTTGCAGGATCAGGCAATTTAAAATATGTGTTTGGGCAGCATTTCTTCGTTGAGACATAATATATTATAACATCCATATGTACCATAGCTATGATATGGCTATGTGTGAAACGTACATCGAATGTCTATAAAGATAGAACATAGGAATCTCGAAATTCGAAAAACACGTAACGACTTCTCAGTTCAGGCACGAAACTTTTTATTACCTTTGAGTTTACAGGTTCTTCAACATAAGGAGAGAGATACACATTCTTTCTATTCTGGCTTTCTCATCTGCTCCCCCATCTTGTGCGACAACTGTCCAAGGCCTCCGCGAGCAAGCGAAAGTTAACCCTTCTCTTTCGGTGTCCAGTTCTCAACTCAACTTTCTTCAAAATTCCCAAAATCCTCCGCGCGCTTCCGGTACGTGACGTCATTCGCACTTGCTAGCCCCGTTTCCCATCTTGGGCTATTGTGACATCTCTGAGTGACACGTCTGCTCCGCCCGCGCGAACATCAGCACCTGTGCTCAAGTTTGCACCTAACTAATCCATGTGCTGAGCCAAAAGTTTCTCAGCCTAACTAAATCCAAAGGCATAAAACGAAATCCCTCGGCCATTATAACATCCATACGGTGACTTGAAAGAATCAAAACAAAGATCTGTAGACAAAAAATATCTATACTGCTTAATTATACATATCACAACGAAGAAATGCTGCACAATTATACACACATATATATATATCTTAGAATTACCATGACAAGAAATTCCGGCAAACACCTACATGCGATGTACTGGACAGCTGTTTCGACCTTATTAGGTCTCATCAGCAGTGCACACGGTGATCTCCACCACTGGAGAACGAACCAACAACCACAGTATGCAGAAGCCGAAACTCAACCACTGGGCCACCGGTTCGTGCTACATATAAGCGAAGCCGAATTAAAAAGTCATAGTGAATTGCGCGACCACTTTGACCTCTATCTTGATATATATATATCTCTTATGAACACAGTTGAAAAACTGGGTATCACCAAGCAAAACTAACTCCATGTCTACGCTATGCTACCCTTATTTTGATTTACTTTTTCTTTCTCACCAGTATTGATATATATATATATAAACACACACACACACACACACACACATATATATATATGAAGAGTAAATAAAGGAATTATAATTTCATAATTTCATTTATTCTCATAATTTCCATGCTTTTTATTCTTCTTTTGTTCTTTCTTTCTTTTCTTCCTTCTGTCTCGTAATCTTTCTCGTTAAACAACGTACATAATTCAATACAATATTCCTAATAAGTCAAATGACGTAATTTAAACATCAAACGCTGATTCGCCAGTTAAACGGCCAACTTTTTCTTACTATACATATTTTCCCGTAGGTTTTTGTATTTCACATTTCTAATCATCCATCGTTTACTTAAAATTATTAATATCACCCCTCATGGTCCTGATGATGGTTCAGTAGAACCGAAACGCTATAGTGTTGACCCGTTAATAAATCATTCCTTCCACTTGGATCGTTGTTATCAGTTTTTCTACATATATATATATATATGTATATATCCCAACCCCTCCACACGAGCAGGATCTGACACAAGGCCATTTTTAGGCGTAGTTTGATAGGTTTGATTTAAGAGTGTTCCTTCTTCTAGACCAGTTGTTAGGTTAAAAGATCTCAGCCTGCCCTACTATTTAAACATAGCTAGAATGAGAATAACTGGATTCATCGATTTCCCAAACGTAGTAGTTTGACGTGAAATGCAAACAGCATCGTCCAGGATTTGAACCCGTTTTACTGAGTCCATTTCCCATGAAAGGGACCATTACACCACGAACGCCTCAAAATATATACATATATATATTCTCAAGACTTGAGCACTCATGGAAACCGATAACGCATATGTAAAATAATAGACGTATAAAATTCCATCTCTAACGCGACGAATGACAATGGTTCTGGAGTAAGATATCCAACTGACATAAATTCAACAGGGTTTCGATCCCAGCTTGAACCTTCTCGAGTGTCTATCCACACTGAAGGGTTGTGATATAACAAAATTGTCTGTGGATGATTATATACGTATGTATAGTTTCTATATCAACTCAAGACCTGCAACATGCTTTATATATCGTCATGCAATTTTTCAGGACAGAAATACTGCAAAGTTGAAATCAATATCTTATACACATGGACATATATATTTATATAGACAGGCACACATAGAAACATAATCAGGGAGAGATAGAAAATTAGCCGTTAACAGATTTTAGCATATACATATTTACCAACCCTTCCACTTGGGCAGGATATGACACAAGGTCAATTTTAAGCGGAGTTTAAAAGGTAAGAATTCAGATTTTTCCTTCTCCTAGACTAGTTGCCACAGTAAGGCTGAAAAACGTAGTCTGCCCTTCTATTCACCTATAGCTGAAAGGAGAATAATTGGATTCATACATTTCCCAATGATATCAATGCTATGTGAATTGAAATCAGTCTCGTCCAGGATATATATATATATATAAACATTTGTATATATATATATTTATATATATATATAAATTATATATATAATGAATAAATAAATACATATATATATAAATATATATACGATGAATTAATATATATATATATATATATATATATATATATATATATATATATAAGGGTCATTAAGTAAATTTCCAGACTTTTTTCGTATGGGCCATTTTATTGATAGTACACACATGAAACTCTCGTCCCCTTCGAAATAATCTCCTCCAACTGCAATGCACTTGTTGTACCGTTCCAACAACTTCTGCAAGGCCCCATAGACGTCCTCTTGTGTGAGCATGTCAATGACCTTCGTCACAGCCTCTTTCATCTCCTCAATTCTCTCATAACGACAGCCTGTGAGCTTAGGGAATAAGCAAAAGTCACAGGGAGCAAAGTCTGGACTATAGGGACGATGAGGAACTGTCTTGATACCCATCTTGCTCAAATAGTCTGTGACAAGGATGGAGTTGTGGACTGGTGCATTGTCTTGGTGGAAATGCCATTGACCCGATTTGAGGAGTGCTGGTCTCTTCCGACGGAATCCCTTGCTGAACTCCCTTAAAACCTCAACATAGTATTCCTTGCTGACTGTCTGTCCAGTGGGAATCCAGTGCATGTAGTGCTGTCAAAAAAAGGGACCATCAAAAGTTTGTGGGTGGATTTGCTCTCTCTGGCCTTCTTGGGTCTGGAAGAGCAAACATGCTTCCTCTGGGAACCCTGTGTCTTGGTCTCTGGGTCAAAGTAGTAGATCCAGTTTTCATCGCATGGGATTTTTTATAAGTTTAAAAAGGAATTATATTGCATATCGTTTTTCTAAAGTCCAGATTGTATTTTTGAAATTGACCAGCTGTGAGAATCAGGGTTTAGTAGGGTGTATTCCAATTCCTACTGTCGCATTTCATTTGAACCTGAAATCATAAAAATTGGTCAGTAATCTCATAAGATGTCTGGCAATAACATACTGAATTATCAAAGTCTACGACAATTTTCAATGCCTGTACAAAAATTGTCTGGAAACCTATTGAATACATCATGTATATATATATATATATATATATATGTGTGTGTATGTGTGTGTGTGAGTGTGTGTATAAATATCTATATATATATATTTATAATGAATAAATGAATATATATATATAAATATATATATATAATGAATTAATATATATATATATATATATATATATATGTATATGAAGAGTAAATAAAGGATTGTAATCCAGCAATATGTAGAGAAATTGATAACAACGATCCAAGTGAAGGAATGATTTATTGAGAGGTCAACACTATAGCGTTTCGGTTCTACTGAACCATCATCAGGACCATGAGGGGTGATATTAATAATTTTAAGTTAACGATGGATTTTTAGGAATGTGAAATACAAAAAACCTAGGAGAAAATGTGTATAATAAGAAAAAGTTTGCCGTTTAACTGGCAAATCAGCGTTTGATGTTTTAAATTACGTCATTTGACTTATTAGGAATATTGTATAGAATTTATGCACGTTTGTTTAACGAAAAAGATTTCGAGTCAGAAGGAAGAAAAGAAAGAAAAAAAAATAGAAAACATGGAAATTGAGATATACGGAAAATATTAACTAAGGATGGAATATATTGTAGCTGTTTAAAATGTGTTTGCTTAAGTAAGGAGAAATATTATAAAAGCCAGGACGAGTATTTAGGGAATTGTGGAATGAGAAAGCGGCGGCTTCGAAAATTCGTCTAAGATTTTTATTATGGATGTAAGTGAGCATCTTAGCAGAGTTGAAGTCAAATTCCTACACATTTCTCAACATAATCATAACTTTGACTCCAACTCTGCTATTAACTCAAAATTGTTAATATCACCCCTCATGGTCCTGATGATGGTTCAGCAGAACCGAAACGCTATAGTGTTGACCTCTCAATAAATCATTTCTTCCACTTATACTGCCCTACCCCCCGTGGGGTTGAGTTCTCTGGCGAAGAAGTAATCGTGTTGCCATTAGCGTCTATTGCAAGCCTCTTCGTATATGAATTGAGGTCTCGGCTACCGTTGAACGGATGTATGTAAACAGTAGTAATTGTGATTCATAACCGTTTAAAATTTTCTTCGCAGCTAATATCTCCTCGTGGCTGAATGGTTAGAAGCTTGGGTTGACGTTTGAGTCAACCGGGTTTCGATCCCAGCTACGGGAAGATACTGTCTAGCCACACTGATGAGCTCTGATAGAACGAAAAAGATCTGTCTGAGATGACTATATATATATATATGCAGGTAAATGTGCAAGTAAATCCGAAAGTATGAAGAAAGTATAAAAAGCAAAATAATCCAAATTTTAATGAATTTATTTTGATGCAAAGTTAACGTTACACGTTTCGGTTATGCTTTATAGACAGTAATGGTTGTTTGATGAAACAAACATTCATTGCTGTCAATACAACATTTTTTCATGATCTTATAGTCCCGATGAAGGTTATTAAAACTGAAATGTTTAAATGTTGACTTACCATCAGAATAAATTCATCAAATTTGGATTATTTTGTTTTTTCTGCCCTCTTCATACGCACACACGCACACACAGAGAGAGAGAGAGAGAGAGAGAGAGAGAGAGGCTTTGTCTTAAAAGTTCATTTTGAGTGTTGGTGACGTCATTAATGTTTCATATTTGGAACTGGTATTTTGCAAATATCGATCGAAATTACTCATTGTTGCAATTAAATTATAATCAAATAGGAATAATCCCTTGGAACCATAAAGAATTGTTGAAATCACAAATAGTTGCGTAATGCTATAAACTTAACAAATAATTATCATTTTTTTCTTGAGACCATATGATTCTTTTTACTCATTTCTCTACTTATTCAATCACGATTTACTCCTAGAGTTCTCTCCTAAGGAGCACTATAAGTATATTGATAATATAGTTTGCTATAAGGAAAAAATTGTTTGGGTTCTTAAGCTTTATTTCTTTAATAAACAACTTCAAATACTCCCTAAAACCATCCTTACTCCTCATCTGGGTTGCTAGTATTTTAATATCATTCCTGCTATTTCTAAAATGAGGAATAATTCTGATCATATACTGATCTACTTGGCCCAGTGTCCTCATCTTGGATATTCCTATTGTCTGACCATTCCTGCAATCTGTGAGGTACGGAATTATCCTTTTCATCAACTAATCAACGTGTGCCAGTGTCTTCATTGAATTAATACATAGCGATACTTGGAACTATTTAACTGTATGCAAACGACTGAGTAATGTTGAATAGAATTATTAGTGTTAAATAGCAATACTTGTAACCACTTCCCTGTCTAAAAACACATGGTTAATACTGATTATAATTATTAGTTTTAGATTACAATAATTTAAGCCAATTTACTATGCAGAAACAATAGCAATATTAGTGTGCAAACAAATTATTTCAAACTCATTTAAAAATGAAATTACTTACAAACTATGCGCAAACAAATAATTGATGCTAAATTGTGACTTATATAGTTTTACTTAAAACTATTTTACTGTGTGCAAAAAATTAGAATGAAATAAAATTAAAATTAAAAAGAAGACATAAGCTAAGTCTCATTTATAAATATTACCAGCAAATTTTGTTTACAAATCATATATCTAATATATATATATATATATATATATATATATATATATATATATATATATATGTGTGTGTGTGTGTGTGTGTGTGTGTGTGTGTGTGAAGAGAAATTGACAACAAGTAATCCAAATAGAAAGTAGGGATTTATAGAGAAACAAAGTCAGTCGACACTATAGCGTTTCGGTTCTGCTGAACCATCATCAGGACAGTGAGGGGTTTTATTAGGGATGTTGAGTGTAGATGGATGTATAAAAAGTGTAAAAATATATAAATTACTATCCATTATTTTCTTCCAACCCACAGTGGTTGATATGACATGAAACCTAGCCAAACCAAACCAATCCTTCCTCGCCATTGCTCCCAGGTCAACTATGACACGGATTTGTTGCACCTGATTGGGTCCTATCTATGGGTCAAATAGAACTGTCTGATATTTAAACTGTGTGCAACTTAATGACTTATTGAATTCTTAGAAATAGAACTATTTGACCATTAACTGTGGGTAAACAAACCACAGTCTAATTTTTAGCGATACGTTGTAATACTTAGAACCCTTTAACTGTATGAAAACTAAAGAATGATATTGGATAGAATGATTCCTGCTAAATAATAATACTTGAAACACTTTAACAGTACACAGAATAGAATTATTGGTGTTACACAGAAATACTTGGAACCATTTGACTGTGTGAAAACTAAAGAATGATATTGGATAGAATGATTCCTGCTAAATAATAATACTTGAAACACTTTAACAGCACACAGAATAGAATTATTGGTGTTACACAGAAATACTTAGAACCATTTGACTGTGTGCAAATGAATGAATGAATGAGTTGCGTTGAATAGAACAGCTAGTGTTGAATAGCAATAATTAAAGCCCCTTTATTGTGTGCAAACAAATAATTGATATCAAATAGAATTATTATTATTGAATAGCAATAACCGAAACTATTTGACGGTCGAAACAGTTTCAATGCCTAATTGTAAAGAACCAATTTTTCTAACTCATTTAAAAAGGCAATTACATCCAAACTATTCACTTACGAATCAATTGTATATCAATTTTAATGTACGCAATCAAATGATTGTTAGATTGATTTTGTTACGTAAAAATACTTGAAACTGTGTGAAAACAAATGATTAATAGTAAATAGAATTATTCATGTGTGATAAAAATTCTTGAAACCATTTAAGTGTGGACAAAAAAGACTTCAGTCTCGTTTTAAAATGTTATCAACAAAATGCATTTACAAATTACATCTATTTGATACGTATTTATGAAGATGATTTGGCATTAAATAACCTACAATGGTTGATATGCCATAAAACCAATCCAAGTTACCACCCAAGATAAACATTTACCGCTAGATCGAAACGTGTTGATACATAAGGTTTGGTTTCTTTGTTTAATGGCATATCAACCTTTGTAGGTTATTTAATGCCAAAGCTATTCTCCTAGAAGAACAGTCGTGGCACTATTTAACCCATAGCGGGGAGGATAAGGGGGTCCATACCTTTCCCAAGGGTATTTGTCCGAAAGTGAATGTAGTAGCGCGACTGGAGTATGAACTCGCGTACTACGATTCCGCAGTCCATCGCTTTAACCATTACACCACGAGGACACCCCCGTCGTTTATACATATGTAAGGTAGATACGAAAACTCTATTTACCTCTAAGTATATATACATACACATGCCTACCGATGGGTAAAGTGAGTTTGATCGATAAATGTATGGATAAAAAGACGTAAGTTGAGTAGGTTGATCCAAATTGACTGACATATATGAACAGGGTGAGATAGATAGATCGATCGATTGATTGATAGATAGATAGCTATAAATAGACTGAGATAGATATATAGATATATATGAAGGGACTGAAATTAGTAGATATTGATTTCAAGCAATAATTGATATATATATATATATATATATATATATATATATATATATATATATATATATATATCAAGTGACTGAATCCTTGATTGTTTCATATAACATTTATATTATACAAACATAAGAAATACGAAGTATAAAGAAAAAAAACGATATGTAATAATTATAATTTGTATGTACGTATTAATATATATCCACGTTCCGTAACAACGATGTAAATGGCCGTGATGAATAGGAAGACATCAAAAGACAAATTGATCAGTCGATCAATACCTTGCCCGTGGCCTAAAAAAATTGCTGAGCGTCCAACTGCCGCCATAATCCGGCACCGAATGAAAAGCAGCCATTTCAGAATGCCTGGGCCAGGCCTTTTGAAAGTACGCTTTCAGCGTCACGTCAGATAATTACATGTGACCCCGATTCCTTTTCGACGTTTGTATATACATTAAAGAATGTGAAAGCTAACGTTTCCAGGAATCTTCGCTTCGTTATTGAACGAGCGTCAAGATGTTTGGCGCCTTATCTTGCAATGATTGAACATCTGTGTTGTCAATAGATTGATCGCTTTGTATATTATTGTGTAAGAGTGTTTGTATACTTTCCTTCTTCTCTGTAAATATCTCCCATTAATTAGGTATCAAATCAAGGAATACTACCATATTTTCTAGTGCGCTTGGATCTATCTATCTATCTATCTATCTATCTATCTATCTATCTCACATTATCATTAGCAATATCTGTGTGTATCTATTCATCTACCTATTTATCAGCGTCTACAGTGTAGTGATCGTGTGACGTAGTGGCTAAAATGCTAGACGGCGACCTGGAAGTTTGCGAGTTCGAACTCCAGTCGTGTTATTAAGTTCATTTTTGAACTAATACTCAAGGGAAATATACGAACTCCCCACCCCATCTGCTATCTGTCTGTCTCAGTTCATATCTATCCATCAATTTTTCTCTCAATTAATCCATGTCTTAAATATTACCACTATTGTTCTTCTGCCAAGATAGCATTGGCATCAAATAACCCACGAAGATTGATGTGTTATTAAACAAAGAAACCAAAGAAAGAAGCAGTACTTAATGTTTAACTATCTATCAATATATCTAGCGATCCGTCTCTTTTCATATCTATCTATCGATTTCTTTCCATCGATTAATATATGTTTTTTGTCTCTGTTGCTATCTATCTATCTATCTATCTATCTAAGTCTGGTCTCATCTATCTATATATCTATGCTTGTATAGTAGTTAGAATTCGTCTGTGATGAATGTATCGATAAAAAAAAAATAAGAAAAGACTCCCATTTATGGAATAAAAAATTGCATGTGTACACACCGAACATATATATATATATATATATATATATATATATATATATATATATATAATATTTTCAGTTATTATTTCCAGCTTTCTTTTTATATAGCAACAGTGCCCTACCATAACTGCCGATAGCGCTACCTGTATAATCGAATAAAAACAAATGGTTAAAATTGCAACCAAATTTTCACGCTGTATAGAAATTTACCTCCAAAATAACTACGTTCCTTTTATATATTTGCGGAATTTTCTTTCCCGTTACAAATATGTTGCAATTTTTAGACATTTTGAAAAATGTTTTTCTACTAAATAATACTTATGTTCCATTTGATTGCCCCGTGTACCACAAAGAATAAAATTACCCTTATATCTTTCGATAAGAAGAAAATCAATTGAGGTATGGAATTATAGGCGACAATACAGAGATACATGTATGTAGACTGAGATCGATGGTTAGATAGATACTAATATATATATATATATATATATATATATATATATATATATATGTAAATACATACATATATATATATATACATATATACATATATCAAGAGAGAGAGAGAGAGAGAGAGAGTGTGTGTGTGTGAGAGAGAGAGAGAGAAAAAGAGAGAGAGAGGGAGACAGAGATTGAAAGATATGAACACACTGAGATAGATAGATAGATAGATATGAATATACTGATATATATATATATATATATATATATATATATATATATATATATATATATATATATATATATATGCAAACCTATAACTAATTTGCTTGGAATAGAACTCTTTTGACATTTAAACTGTGTACTTATGTTAAACTGAATTGTTTGAAATAGAACTGTTTAATTGTACGAAAATGAATTTAGCATAAAATAACCAACAAAGGTTAATATGCCAGAAAACTCAAACAAGCCAACAAAATCAATACTACTGATATAGCGAATAATCTATCTATCTATCTCAGCGTATTCATACCTTTCAGTCTCTCTCTCTCTCTTTCTCTCTCTCTCTCTCGCTATCTCTCTCTTTCTCTTCCCTCCTCTCTCTCTCTCTCTATATATATATATATATATGTGTGTGTGTGTGTGTGTGTGTGTTTATTGATAATCGATGTAGCGGAGATGTTTAATCCCAAACGTCCAAAAGTACCATTTAACGATACATGTTATATCTACTCTGTTAAGAGATTCTCGTTCTAACAACAATGTTTAAAGATACTCTTACTAGCGGCGATCACATTCGGCAAAAGATATTATTTAACGATTCTTTTTATGGTAGCTCCATTTAATTGATAATCGTTTTTATCGATGATGTAAATTTATACGCTTTATCGGTCGCAGCATCTATGGTATTGATTTTATTTGCTTGTTTGGGTTTTATGGTATATCAACTTTTGTAGGTTATTTAATGCCAAATCTATTTTCGTACAAATAAACACTTCTATTTCAAACAATTCCGTTTAGCATAAGTAGGCAGTTTAAATGTCAAAAACATTTCTATTTTCAAGCAATTCAGTGTAGCATAAGAACACCGTTTAGTTTTATTTAACCTATACATAGGACCCTATCAGGTGCTACCACTCCGAGACAGCGTGGTCTTGGAAGCGATGGCAATGAAGAGGTACAACGCATTCCAAAATGCTCCTGTATTACGGAACCTCACCATCAGGTTGTTTAATGTCATATCCAGGACACTCCTTCGGGAGTAGGTGCGAGTAGCATCTTACACCTCTGCAGAGAAGCAGTCGGTGTATTCTACAGCCCCAGCTGATAATACTTGATTTATGAGGAGTTTTTAATGATATTTGATCTAACGGTAGAATTGAATGATTACGGAAATAGCAGCGTCCTTATTCTCAGCAGTCGTAACATTGCAACTAATGAAACTATTTCTTCGTTTGGTTTGGTTTTATCATATTTACCAACACCTCCGCTTGGGCAGGATATGACACAAGGTCAATTTTTAAGCTGAGTTTAACAGGTTTTGAATTCAGAGTTTTCCTTCTCCTAGACAAGTTGCTTCACCAGTCTGCCCTATTATTTACCCATAACTGGAGGGAGAATAATTGGATTCATACCTTTCCAAAGGGTATTAGTGCTATGTGAAATGTAATCAGTCTCGTCTAGGATTTGAACTCGTCATCGTGTTCAGTTCCTGTGACGATAACTATTACACCACGGGCACCTACTTGATTTGGTTTGGTTTGGTTTTATGGCATTTCAACCTTTGTAGGTTATTTAACGCCAAATCTATTTTTATATAAATAATCATTTCTATTTAAAACAATTCACTTTAGCATGAGTACACAGTTTGTCAAAAACAGTTCTATTTCAAACTCTTCTCTTTATTCAAGCAGTTATATATAGCAATTCAGTTTAGTGTAAATACAGTTCAACGTCAAAAAACAGTTCTATTTCAAATAACTCAGTTTAGCATGAGCACGCAGTTTAAATGTAAGTACAGTTTTATTGTCAAAACATATCTATTTCAAGCTATTCAGTTTAGCATAAGTATGCCGTTAGTTCTATTTAACCCAAAGATAGGGCCCTATTAGGTGCTACCACTCAGGGCAATGAAGGGGTACTCCGCTTTCCCCAAAGCTCCAGCATTGCTGGAACCTCACCATCAGATTGTTTAGTGTTATATCCAAGACACTCTTGTGTTGGGGGGTCTTACCCCTCTGCAGAGATACAGTCGGTGTATTCTACAGCCCCAGCCGACTGGGCAAGAAACTATTTCTTGGTTTAGTGATGCTATATATTGATGAACAAGAAAACCATAAAGATGAATATCTCTTTTGGTGAGAAGATTTTATAATGATTCTCGATCTAACGGCAGAATTGAATAATTCAGGATCTAGCAGCGTACTTTTTTCAAGCGGTCGGAGCACGATATATATTTGTGGAACTTCTTGGGTATCGACACGGATGAATGAAAAAGCCACATTAACTAATGTCTCCTATACGTTTTACTATGATACACGATTTAACAGCGGAATTGAATGATTCAGGGTCTTGCAGCCTCTTTAATATCAATAGTCCTAACTTTGCCATGCAACGAGTTCATTTATAGCGGCAATATATATATAGAACTTCTCAGCCGAACGTTGCTATAAAAGGAATGAACGTCAATGTCATACCAGTGAATATCTCACCTGGCGAAAGGGTCTTATAGTGAAACTCGATCTAACGACAAGCGTGTTTTTTTCCCTGCTGATGAATATCTATAATGGCAGTTGGCCAAGTTGGTAGAGTGTTCTCTAATAGCCCGGGAAACTGGGGTTTATAGCGATGGGGGATGACATTATTATCATTATTATTGAGTTTTTAGGTTTTAGGTTGGTTTTTATGTTGGTTATATTGGTATTACGTTGGTTGCGTTGGTATTTCATTGGTAGCGTTGGTATTTCGTTGGTAGCGTTGGTATTTCGTTGGTTGTTATCCCCTCGCTAAATGTTGATGTAAAATAAAGGTAGTGAAGAACGAAGACGTCGTTAGGTTTTGAATCAAAGTTTCAATGGTAGGGTGAAGTAAGGGGTTTACGCTGGTATGCTGCTAGTTTAGTAGTAAGGAAAGAAGGAAAGAAGTTGTTAAAGTGTATCATCTAATTTGTTTTTTTTAACTAGGATCTAGAAGAATAAACCCAAGGGGTCCACAAACTAAATGGCTCTCCTCATAGTGTATGATGCTGCTACTGCTATATAGGAGGAGACGAATAGATGTCCGTTCCCATTGAGGATTTCTGAGGGAGAGAGAGTTTCGCGGGCTTTCTTCAATTTTTGGTGCTGCTAGGAAATATGGTTCGGGCTGAATAGGACAGGTCATCCTGATTGGGTGAAAATGTTCGGCGACTCTAGGGGTCAAATTAAATTACGCGCCAAACAAAAATACAAGTTTCTTTCTGCTACAGGTTCAATCCCTGGTTGAGTCATACTAAAGACTCAAAAAATAGTACTTGATACCTCTTTACTTAACTCTCAGCATTCTAAGATACTGATCAAGAGTAAAGTGGAGCAATCCAGGGAAAGGAGTAGCGTCCTCCCCAACATCTACGTGTAGTAGCTATTGAAAATGGAGCCTTCGGGTTCACCTCGACTACGGTCACCAACTTTGCTTATTCTTTTTATATATGTAGATCATCTTTATTTAATCTGTGTTCTCTTATTCAACTCGTTCTAACGGTCCAATGAAATTATGTAATTTCTTATCCCAAAAGTTTAGTTATGGATGCATATGACCTAAAAGAGATTTTAAATGATATTCGATCTAACGGCACAATCTAATATCACATGTTCACCTCATTCTTCCAAATGGTGCCACTTAATATCACTCGTTCTAACGGCACTACCGAATTTCTTGCGGTTTATACAAACTTACTCATCTCAAACGTACTAGTTTAAATGGTACGCGATCTGACGGCAGAATCTATAACAATGGTCAAAGGGTAATGATTCTAATGACGTCACCGAATGTAACTCGTTCTAATAGCACTGTACTATCATATAATAATATCTCGTCCGAAAGAAAAGGGCTATTCAATGATACTTGATCTAACGGCACAATCACTTGTTCTTGCTTTTGTCTTGACGATGCAACTTACTTTAACTCGTTTTAACGGCACTATGCAATTTCCAGCGCTTTTCTAGAAATTTTCTCGAGGTGACTAAGATAGTTGGTTGGGCACATAAAAGCCATTCATTAACTCTTGATCAATGATGTTCGTTCTAACGGCACAATACAATTGCATAATTTCTAACGCTACTATGGAAACTTGCCCTTTGTAACGGTGCCATAAAATATTCTTGCCCTAACAGTTTTTTTAGTGATACTTGATCTAACATTATAATTTAAAGAGTTCATTCTTCCGGCAGATTTCATTTGTTCATACTTACAGTTCTATTCGTGGTGCTCGTTCTAACGGACTGATATAACGAGGCAATTTCCGAAAGTGCTAATCAAGCTCACTAGTCTTAACGGTGCAAATTAATAAAGCACATCCTATCCATGTTTTTGAGTGTCTCTCGTTCTAACGGGGCAATTTAATGATACTCGATCTAACGGCACTACTTTATGACGAACATTTTAGCAGTGATTTTTTAGGTCTCTCGTTGAACTTTTTTTGATGCTGCAAGTTTTAGCAGTGTATTTCCTCTTAGTACTTTTAATGGTGCGACATAGTAATACTTGTTCTAACGGCACTATATGATAAATAAATATATATATAATGTAATTTCTACTGTTAATGTTCAAACTCACTCGTTTCAACAGCTGTATTTAATGATACTCTTTGATGGCCTGCTATTTAATGTTTCTCGCGTTAACGTGGCTTTTTAATTAAACTCGATCTAACGTTTCTATTTAACAACAGTTTCTCTGTCTTCCTATCAGTGTTACTTATTGATCTTCGGTCTAACGGCGCTGTTCTCTCTAGCAATTTCTTCGAGTCCTATTCAGCCTCATTCTCCCTAAGAATTCTTTTCAATGATACGCGTTCTAATCGTGTTAAGTAACGTCTCTTGTTGGGGATTTTTAATAATACTCGATCTAACGGCACGGGATAATAACGCACATTCTGCGTGTGTATTCAATCCTAGTCATTATGACAGATTCTTGTTTAAACGGCACTTTAATTTGATGCAATTTATGGTGGTGGTTTTCGTTCTAACGGCATTAAGAAATAATGGCTGTTCAAGCTTTGCCATTTAATCATAGTCTTGCCCAGTCGGCTGGGACTGTAGAATACACAGACTGTTTCTCTGCAGAGGGGTGAGACCCCACCCCCTAAACGAGTGTCCTGGATTGACACTACTCAATCTGATGTGAAGTTCCAGTGATGCTGGAGCTTTGGGGAATGCGGAGTACCCCTTCATTGCCATTGCTCCAAGGTCCACTCTGACCCGGCGTGGTAGCACCTTATAGGGTCCTATCTATGGGTTAAATAGAACTAACTGAATACTCATGCTAAACCGAATTGTTTGAAATAGAACTGTTTAACTAAACTGAATAGCTTGAATTAGAAATGTTTTTGACAAATTTTACTTACATTTAAACTACGTGCTTATACTTAACTGAAATGTTTGAAATGGAACTGAATTGTTTAATATACAACTGTTTTGACATTTAACAGTGTATAAACAATGTGTACTCATACTAAAAGGAATTAGCTTAGTTAGAACTATTTGAATAAACTGAATAGCTTGAAATAGAAATGTTTTTGACAATTAAACTGTGTACTTATGCAGAACTGAATTGTTTGAAATAGAACTTTTGATTTGTTTAAAATGGATTTGGCATTAAATAACATACAAAGGCTGACATGCCATAAAACCCAAACAACCAACCAACCAACCAACCAACCAACCAACTAATCATAGTCGTTCAAACCATGGCATATAATGATACTCATTTTAACGGCATTATGAAATGATAGACCTCCCTTCTACTATTGAAATATCCACATTCTCTTCGTACAATTTAACGCCTCATTTTAAAAAGACTTTTCAATTATACGCAATTTATAAGGGTAGTTACTGACAGACATCTCGTTCTAACGGGACTTTTTCATGATATTCGAACTAACGACTTGATTTAATCAAGCAGGTTTTAGATGTGTATTCAATCGGTGTCCTCCAATCACTGAGAATATTCGGACTACTGACATCATCTTGATTGTAATATACGCAACGGTTTGGCTGATATATCTTTCGGCCTTCTTCGGGTGTTTCGTGTTGAACTCGAGAGCACTTTTCCACCGAATGCTTTATCCCCTGTGCCATATGACCGGACACATAACGCAGGGAATAAGGTGCTTGGTTTAAAAGTGCTTTTCAACAAAATCATCTTGAGGTACAATTTACCAACCCCTCCGCTCGGGCAGGATATGACACAAGGTCAATTTTTAAGCGGAGTTTAACAGGTTTGAATTCAGAGTTTTTCCTTCTCCTAGACTAGTTGCCTCACCATGGCTGAAGAACCTAGTCCGTCCTACTATTTATCCATAGCTGGAGGGAGAATAAGGGGGTTCATACCTTTCCCAAGGGTATTTGCCCGAAAGTGAACGTAATAGCGCGACTGAAGTACGAACTCGCGTACTACGATTCCGTAGTTCATCGCTTTAACCATTACACCACGAGGACACCACAATCATCTTGAGGTTAGCGTTTCAATCCCGACTACCGTCTTATCAAATTGTCCTTTTAGCACCAGAGATTAAATCAAACCGCTTATGCGTATAACATTAGCATTGATTGGATGTGTACTTCCAGAAGTGTAATGGTTAGCAAGCTAGATAAGCAAACCTTCAAGGGTAAATTTAAGTCTCACTGAGTGCTCCTTTCATAAGGCCTTGGGACACATTTAAACAAAAAACTTAGGAAATTACTTACTATAGCTTAATACTTGTACCGTGCTATGTTTAACAGAATTGGAATAGTCAGTTCTAGGGGATTGTTAGGGGCCCGAGTTCAACATGAAACACCTGAAGAAGGTCGAAGAACATATCGGCCGAAATGAAGTGAGTATAGCAGTGAAGAAGAAGACAATAGTCCGAATATTCTAAAAGATAAATATTATCAAGCTTCGTATCTGTCTTCCTAACTGTGATATTCATTGATACTCATTCTAACAGTACAATAGGTAAGTTGACCGACCTTAGTCAAAGGTGACCCGAAGGCTCCATTTTCAATACCTACTATCATATTTACCCAACCCCTCCACTCGGGCAGGATATGACACAAGGTCAATTTCTTAGCGGATTTTAACAGGTTGAATTCAGAGTTTTCATATCCTAGACTAGTTGCTTCACTAAGGCTGGAGGGAGAATAATTGGATTCATACCTTTCCCAAGGGTATTAGTGCTATGTGAAATGCAATCAGTCTCGTCTAGGAATTGAACTCGTGTCGCCGTGTCCATTTCCTACGAATATAACCATTACACCACGGGCACCTTCTTCAATAGCTACTACACATCGGTGTAGGGTTGGGTGCTACTCTTTTCCCTGGATTGCTCCACTTTACCCTTGATCCGTACCACATAATGGTCAGTGTTAAGCAAGGAGGAATCAAGTACCATTTTTGAGTCTTTGGAGTGACTCGACCTGGGATTGAACCCCGGCCTGACGGGCCGCTGACGAACACTAACGATTATGCCAATAGGCCGATTGTGAGAGTTCTATAATATGACGATATTCCTTTCAGTGCTATTCAGAATAATCCAAAGAGTTCTATTGTGTTTTAAATGATACTCGATCTAACGGTACTATTTCATGCCCTACGTTCTATTCGAGTCATATAATGTCTCTTGTCTTAATGGGGCGCTTAATTGATACTCAATCGAACGGCGCAATTTATAACGCACGTCATAGCGGTATTATTTAACGTCTCTCGTCCCAACAGTGCTCAGTAATTTTTAAGCATTTTGTTAAAATATGTCCCAAGGCAATATGAAAAGGGCACTCAGTGAGGGTCGAATTTAATTGTGAAGGTTTGCTCGTCTAGTTTGCTAACCATTACACCGCTGGAAATACACAAGGCTAATGCTGTGATTTAATCTCTGGCGCTAAAAGGACATTTTTATGAGACTTAATAAATGACGAAGGTTTTTATTGGATTTTTATGAGACTTAATAAATGACGAAGGTTTTTCTTGGATTTTTATGAGACTTAATAAATGACGAAGGTTTTTGTTGGATTTTTATGAGACTTAATAAATGACGAAGGTTTTTATTGGATTTTAATGAGACTGAATAAATGACGAAGGTTTTTATTGGATTTTTATGAGACTTAATAAATGACGAAGGTTTTTATTGAATTTTAATGAGACTGAATAAATGACGAAGGTTTTTATTGGATTTTAATGAGACTGAATAAATGACGAAGGTTTTTATTGGATTTTAATGAGACTTAATAAATGACGAAGGTTTTTATTGGATTTTTATGAGACTTAATAAATGACGAAGGTTTTTATTGGATTTTTATGAGACTTAATAAATGACGAAGGTTTTTATTGGATTTTAATGAGACTGAATAAATGACGAAGGTTTTTATTGGATTTTTATGAGACTTAATAAATGACGAAGGTTTTTATTGAATTTTAATGAGACTGAATAAATGACGAAGGTTTTTATTGGATTTTAATGAGACTGAATAAATGACGAAGGTTTTTATTGGATTTTAATGAGACTGAATAAATGACGAAGGTTTTTATTGGATTTTTATGAGACTTAATAAATGACGAAGGTTTTTATTGAATTTTAATGAGACTGAATAAATGACGAAGGTTTTTATTGGATTTTAATGAGACTGAATAAATGACGAAGGTTTTTATTGGATTTTAATGAGACTTAATAAATGACGAAGGTTTTTATTGGATTTTTATGAGACTTGATAAATGACGAAGGTTTTTGTTGGATTTTTATGAGACTTAATAAATGACGAAGGTTTTTCTTGGATTTTAATGAGACTGAATAAATGACGAAGGTTTTTCTTGGATTTTTATGAGACTGAATAAATGACGAAGGTTTTTATTGGATTTTTATGAGACTGAATAAATGACGAAGGTTTTCATTGGATAGTTAATCTCTGTTGTTCTTATCACTTCACTGAATGACAAAAGATAATAATGCAATTTCCAGGATATTCCAAACTTTCTCGTCTTTAAGTTGCTCTTTGATAAGGAGCGTCCGAGCAATGCAACTTAATATCCTTTGTCCGAACGGTGCTACCAAATAATATCCTGAGCCTTGTTGGCGGGGGCGGGGATTTCTGCAAGATACTCCGAATGCTTCTCTGCAGAGGGGTAAGACTCACCCAACAACGAGTAGCCCAGTCGGCTGTGGGTGCTGTAGGATACACCGATTGTTTCTCTACAGATGGGTAAGACTTCCTCCAACAAATTTTCTGGATATGATACTAAACAATCTGATGGTGAGGCTCCAGTACAACTGAAGCTTTGGGGAATGCGGTGTACCCCTTCATTGCCAACGCTCCGAGGTCCACTCTGGCCCAGAATAGTAGTACCTCATAGGGCACAATCTATCTGTTTTATGCTAAACGGGATTGCTTGTAATAGAAATGTTTTGACTTGTAATTATGCAGTTACGTTAAACTTAATTGCTTGAAAAAGAATTGTTTTGACATTTAAACTACGCACTTTTGCTGAACTGAATTGTTTAAAATAGAACTATGTTGACATTTAAACTACGCACTTATAATAAACTGAATTGCTTGAAATAGTAATGTGTTTACTTTTAAACTCCGCACTTATGCTGATCTGAACTGCTTGAAATAGAACTGTGTTTGATATTGAAATTGTTCATACGTTAAACTGAATTGCTTGAAATAGAACTGTTTCGACATTGAAACTGTACTTACGCTATACTGAATTGTTTGAAATAGAACTATTTTGATATTTAACTGTGTAAACAAAACCTTTACTAATACTAAACTAAATTGTTTGAAATAGAACTGTTTGACGAAACTGAGTAGCTTGAAATATAAGTTTTTTGACAATATTATTTGAAATAGAAGTCTTTATTTGCATAAAAATGGATGAGGCATTAAATAACCTACACAGGTTGATATGCGAAAAACCCACACAAGCAAACAAATAATATCCGTTCCGAGCCATTTACAAAATGCATTTCTTCATAACGGTGTTACTTACAGATACTCGTTCTAACGGCGCTTCTTAATGTCACTCTTTCGAACGATGCTTTTAACTTCACTTATTCAACAGGTACTATTCAATTAGGAAATAAGTAACGGTGCTATTTAATCTCTCTCGAACGGTACAATTTAATGATACTCGTTCTAACGGCAGAGCGGTCAGTTGGGCTGTAGAATTTACCGTCTTCATCTCTGCCGAGAGGTAAGACTTTAACCTGAACGAGTGACGTATATGTGATATTGAATCATCCGATGGTGAGGCTCCAATAATCCAGGAGCTTAGGAGAATGTCGAGTACCTCTTCCTTGCCCTTACTCCTTGGTCCACTCTGACCCAGAGTGCTTGTACCTGATTGGGTCCTATTTAACGGTCAAATAAAACTGGCTGACCATTTAACTGTGGGAAAGCAAATGAGTGATGTCAGATTGAATTGTTAGTGTTACAGAAAAATACGGGGAACCATTTAACTGTGTGCAAATAAAACTACTAAGGTTAGTCATACTTGAAGCCATTTAGTGTTTGTAACCAAATGATGAATACTAAATTGAATTATTCGTGTTACATAGGAATACTTAAAACCATTTAACTGTGTGCAAAGAAAGGAATATTTTTGAATAGAATTATTAGAGTAGATATCAATACTTGAAACCTTCTATATGCAAATAAAATTATTTTTTGAATGATTTTGAATGATTTTTGTCTCCAAATAATTAATGACGCTAAATATTTCTTCCTGTCTTGTCCAAGGAATTGTGATCAAGGATTAATAGTTGTTATTGTTTATTATTTTCAAATCTGAAACAAACAAAAAATAAACTACATTAATATCAGAAGAATTAATAGTAGTCACATGGTACCAATGTATATTGAGACACACTATGTTAGCAGTCACATTGGCCCCATGTATATTGGGACACACTATGTTAGCTGTCACATTGGCCCCATTTATATCGAGACACACAATATTAGCACTCACACGGGTCCCTTGTATACTGAAAACATTATATTAGCAATCACATAGGTCCCATGAATATTGGGACACACTATGTTAGCTGTCACATTGGCCCCATTTATATCGAGACACACAATATTAGCACTCACACGGGTCCCTTGTAAACTGAGAACATTATATTAGCAATCACATAGGTCCCATATTCATTGGGACACACAATGATAGCAGTCACATTGGCACCATGTATATCGAGACACACAATATTGCACTCACACGGGTCCCTTCTATACTGAGAACATTATATTAGGTCCCATGTATATTGGGACACACTATGTTAGCTGTCACATTGGCCCCATTTATATCGAGACACACAATATTAGCACTTACACGGGTCCCTTGTATACTGAGAACATTATATTAGCAATCACATAGGTCCCATGTATATTGGGACACACTACGCGTATATTAACAGTCACATCAGTCGCATGTACCTTGAGACTCAATAGTGTTTTATGATACTCGTTTCGACGGCAATATTAAAGGACGTTTTAAATATGTTTTTTATTAGCTCCGGCGTTCTAACAATAGGGTTTTATGATACTCGTTTTAACAGCATTAAGAAATAAAAGATGTTTTAGCTATGCTGTTTAATCTCAGTCGTTCTCGCAAATGTGTTGTAAGATAATCGTTTTAAAGACATTATGAAAAAAAAGGTTTAAGCTCTGCTGTTAATCTCAGTGGTTCTTGCAATGGTATTTTATGATACTCGTTTTAACAGCATTATGAAAAAAGGATGTTTTAGCTGTACGGTTATATCTCAGTCTTTCTAAGAATGGTGTTTTATTATACTCGTTTTAATGACAATATGAATAAAATACGTTTTAGCTGTGTTGTTTAATCTCATTCAATTTAGCAATGGTGTTTTCTGTTACTCGTTTTACCGGCATTATGAAATAAAGGATGCTTTAACTGTCCAGTCCAATATCAGTCGTTCTAAGTATGGTTTTTTATGATACTCGTTTTCACGGCATTATCAAATAAACGAAGTTTTTACCGGAGCTGTCTAATTTCAGTCGTTCTAAAAATGGTGTTTGATAAACCTCGTTTTTGAGACATTATGAAATAAAGAACGTTTTATCTGTGCTGTTATATCAGTCGTTCTAGAAATGGTGTTTTATGACTCTCGTTTTAACGGCTTAATTATGGAAGAAAGGACGTTTTAGCTGAACTGTTTAAAATCAATTGTTCTAGCAACCGTATTTTTACGATACTCGTTTTAACGGCTTTATGAAATAAAGGTCATTTGATCAGTGGTATTTGATTCAGTCGTTCTTACAATGATATTTTTTAAAACTCGTTTTCCGGTATAATGAAAGAAACGACGTTTAAGCAGTACTTTTTAATCTCATTCGTTCTAAGAATGGTGTTTTATAATACCCATTTTAAAGGAATTATGAAATAAAGGACGTTAATCTGTGCTGTTAAATCTCAGTCATTCTCAATAGGGTGTTTTATGACACCTATTTTAACGAGATTATGAAATATAGGACGTTGTGATTCTGTTGTTTAATCTCGGTCGTTCTAACATTGGTGTTTTATCCTACTCGTAATAATGACCTTATGAAAGAAATGACGTTTTAGCTGCGCTGTTTAAACTTAGTATTTCTAAAAATGGTGTCTTATGATATTCGTTTGAACGGCATCATAAAATGGAGAATTTTAGAGTATACTCAGCCTTTCTAACAATGGTGATTTTGATACCCGTTTAAACGGTATTATGAAAGAAAGGATGTTTTATCTGTAATGGTTAACCTCAGTCGTTCTGTCGGTGGTATTTTATGATACTCGTTTTAACGGCATTATGAAAGAAAGGATGTTTTATCTGTAATGTTTAACCTTAGTCGTTCTGTCGGTGGTGTTTTATGATACTCGTTTTAACGGCATTAGGAAATAAAGGATGTTTTAGCTGTGCTGATTAATATCAGTCGTTCGAGCAATGGTGTTATTTGACACTCGTCATAAAAGCATTATCAAATAAAGGACGTTTTTAGCTGTGCTGTTTCATCCCATTCGTTACAAAAATGGCGTTTCATGAAACTCGTTTTAGCGGTATTATGAAATAAATGACGTTTTAGCTGTGCTGTGCAATTTCAGTCGTTGCAAAATAGTATTCGAGAATACTCATTTTAACGCTAATATGAAATAAAGCATGTTTTACTGTGCTGTGTCTTCTAAGTCGATCTATCACTTGTGTTTTATAATACTCATTTTAACGGCATTAAGAGTTAAAAGATGTTTTAGTTGGGCTATTTAATCTCTGTCGTTGTAGCAGTGGTCTTTTATTATACTTTTTTATGGGCATTAGCAGCGGTCGTGTTGACACTGCTGTATGGATGCACTACATGAACGCTAACTAAACGTATGGAGAAAAAAATTGAAAAATCTTAACCGTTCCAACAATTGTATTTTATGATATTATGTATTATGAAATAAAGGAGAATTAACTGTGCTGTATAACTTCAGTCGTTCTAACAATGGTGATTTCTGATACTCGTTTTAAGGACGTTTTAGCGATTTTTACAATCTCTGTAGCAATGGTATTTTTTGATACTCACTTGAACGACATTATGGAATAAAGGACGTTTTAGCTATGCTTTTTAATTCAACTCGTTGTAACAATGGCCTTATAAAAAATGGCATTATATAAATGGCATTATGAAAAATGGAATTTTCATCCGTGCTCTTTCATCTCAGTCTTTCTAGTAATGGTGTTTTATGATACTCGTTTTAACGGCATTATGAAATGAAGGGCGTTTCCGCCGTGCTGTTTAATCTCGGTCTTTCTCACAATGGTTTTTTATGACACTTGTTTTTACAGCATTATGAAACGAGAGATGATTTATCTGTGATTTTTTATCTCATTCGTTCTAAAATGGTGTTTTATGATACTTGTTTTAA
>OY757944.1:4108521-4118521 GCA_963585895.1 Sepioteuthis lessoniana
GAAGTCAATACACCAGGGTTGGTTGGCCAAAGGTTTAGGGTTAAGGTTGCTATGTTAAGGTTTTAAGGGTGTTCAGCAAGAGATTCCGTCAAAGAGGCCAGCACTATTCAAATCGGCTCAGTGGCATTTCAACCTGGACAATGCACCAGTGCACAACTCCATCCTTGTCACAGACTATTTGACCAAGATGGGTATCAAGACAGTTCCTCAGCCTCCCTATAGTCCAGACCTTGCTCTCTGTGACTTTTGGTTATTCCCTAAGCTCAGAGGCTGTCGTTTTGAGACAATTGAGGAGCTGAAAGAGGCTGTGATGAAGGTCATTGACGCACTCACACAAGAGGACTTCCATTGGGCCTTCCAGAAGTTGTTGAAACGGTACAACAAGTGCATCGCAGCCGGAGGAAATTATTTCGAAGGGGACTAGAGTTTCATGTGTGTACAATCAATAAAAGTGCCCATAAAAGTGCCCATACGAAAAAAATCTGGAAACTTATATAATAATCCTCGATTGTTGCCTTGTGCACTATATTGTTGTAGTTGCATTTACCACCAACAGGACATTATTCTCTAACCCTGAAGTTATATAATGCTTTACACAAACCTGGTCTATCAACTCATGATTTCACAATTCAATTTCTATTATGGTTGCTAGTAATTTTGCTAGGAGATGCCTGTGGTGTAAAGGTTATCGTCGTAGGAAATGAACACGGCGACACGAGTTCAAATCCTGGACGTTAACATTGTTATAGCCATTGTTTTCATTGTTACAAGTCTCAAAATTATCTTTTAAAATTTCCACGTATTGTAATCTTTGTTTAAATCCACTTTTTTCAATGGTCTTATCATATATCCTTTTATTTTCATAATTTTTTTTTTATTTGAAGATAATCTATTCATTCTTATATTAACAGCATTTGGGATTTGTCTAATTATCGATCTAGAGGGGTTAAAATTAACATTAATATTGGAGGGGGTTTGTTTGTCTCTATGGAAGGGTTTAAAGCTATTTTCAAATAAATTCAAAGTAATATCTTGGAAATTCACTAATTTTAGATTAGACATAATCTCAATTTTTAATCCCAGTAATTTAAAAGCCCTTAAAATTTTCTTTTGAATTCTTGATGCCATTACTCTCTTGTATAAAAATGAGGCCATCATAACCATATAAGCCTATTCGCTCATGGTCGATAATCGTGCTCAAATTTCTTATATATATATATCCCCACCTGGCCAGCGATTTGTGCCGAGTCATATGTGTTATATATTGACCCTTGACTGAGCTGTCAATCGGAGATGCACCTGTGTAAATAAGCAGAAGAAGAAGCGGAAGCAAGTGGGCGTTATAAAAGAATATAGACAGGTGCCGGCGACAGATGAGTCAGTTGATGACAGGAAGGCCAGAGTGAGTAGCCAGCTTGCAGACTAAGGGCTGTGGCCCTCAGTGAGCTCCGGTTGAGCAACCCCAGCCAAGATACAGAAGAAGTGCTAAGTGCGTTCTTAAAGATAACACAGCGTGCTATTGTCAAGAGAAGAAGTTGAGTCAATATAGCAGTCTGTCCCTGTCTCAACTCAACTCTGACATACAACAGAAACATAAACCCTCTCGAGGATAAAATGTGAGAGATACATATTTTTATGAAGAAGTGTGTTCGTTCGTTCATTGAAGTACGTAAATCAATGTTATGATTATGGCAATACAACAATATGCAGCCATGGGGCATCAAAGTTTTCAGTAATACTTTTAGTCCAAGTAAATTTTTTGTAATGAATAGTGGATTTCCTACAATTAAATATTATTTCTAATTATTCATCGATTATATCAATGACGTTCCAAGTCTGATTTATCTAACAATAACTCCATTGTAATAGATTGCCCAGGCAACTGGAGGGCTGCACAATACACCGACTGCATCTCTGCAGAGTGGTAAACCCCCCCCCAATGAGTGTCCTGGATATGACACTAAAAAATCTGATGGTGAGGTTCCAGTAATGTTGGAGCTTTGGGGAATACAGAGTATATCTTCATTGCCATCGCTCTCAGGTTCACTCTGGCCCGACGTGGTAGCACCTGATAGGGTCTTATCTATGGGTTACATAGAACAAACGGCATACTTATGCTAAAATGAATTATTTGACTAAAATGTTTTTGGCAATTAAACCGTACTTACATTTAAACTGCGTACTTATGCTCAAGTGAATTGTTTGAAGTGGAACTGTTTTTGTTATTGAAAGTGTACTTAAACAAAACTGATTTGTTTAATATAGAACTGTTTTGACATTTAACTGTGTGCAAACAAAACCTGTACTTATACTAAACTGAATTATCTGAATTAGAACTGTTTGATCAAAAAATAAATAAGGTACTTACATGTAAACTGCGTGCTTATGCTAAACTGAATTATTTGAAATGAAACTGTTTTTGACATTGAAACTGTACTTACACTAAATTGAATTGTTTTATATAGAACTGTTTTGACAATTAAACTGTGTACTCATACTAAACTGAATTCTTTGAAATAGAGCTGACAATTTGCATAAAAATAGATTTGGCGTTTAATAACCTACAAAGCTTGATATGCCATAAAATCCAACCAACCAACCAACCTTTGTAATAGATGGGTAATATCGAATTGAATAAACGTTGCATTTTTGTTGAACCATTTTATAGCACCATGAGAATTGTTCCAAAACGTTTTTAGTATATTCGATGCAGAAGTTTTGGTAAGATTTTAAGAAAAAATTATACCTAGTTCAGTTTTTGATGTGTTAATTAACATAGACTGTTTTTGTCATAAAAAATTGGGTTTATGATGCTTTAATAGGATGTAATCGTTTTTTTTTTCAATCATTTTTCCCACTCTGTTTTTTATGTTTAATTTACGAGCAAATTTATCCATGTCATTATTAATTTCAGATAGAGTGTTATATCGTCGAGTTTTTAGGAGTCAGTAATTTTGTTCTTTATTATCTTATTACATTTTGAAGGTTCAATCAAATAAAAATTATTTGTCTTGTCAGCTCTGACCCAAATATTATCAGAGATTTTAATGTCATCAATATCTTTGTTGGTTTTAATCTGGAAATTATTAAATTGTTTTCTATATTTGATTTTCCTAATTAATTCAATTTTTAAATTAATTTAAATTTACTTGGTTGGGTGGTTGCGTGGTTGGTTGGTTGGTTGATTTGTTGGTTGGTTGGTTGGTTGGTTGTTTTGTTTTACAACGTATCAACCCTTTTCCGGTCATTTAACACCGAATTAAGTCCTATTGAAAGGCTTTAAACCATTCATTTTAGTATAAGTATATTTTTTTGTTTACACAGGGTTTCTATATCAAAAACAGTTCTATTTCAAACAATTCACTTTAGCATAAGTACGTAGTTTAGTTAGATTTGACCCATATATAGGACTTTATCAGGTGCTACCACTCTAGGCCAAAGTAGACCGGGGAACGATAGCAATAAAAGGGTCCCCCGCATTCTTCAAAGCATCAGTATTACAGGAGCCTCACCATCCGATTGTTTGCGTTATATCCAGGACATTCATTGGGGGCGTCTTACCCCTCTGCAGAGATGCAGTCGGTATATTCTACAGACCCAGTATCTCTACTGTTCTAATGGCTTTGGCATTAAATAAATCACCAAGGTTAGTATGCCATTAAATTAACAAATTAAACTGAACCAATAACTTAGGAAAGGTATGATCCCCGTTATCTTTCCAGCAATGGGTTAGATAGTATCACAACTTCTTCTTCAAGGATGGCTTTGGCATTAAATAACCCACGAAGGGTGATATGCAAATGAAGAAAGAGACCCAACCAAATCAAAATTTATTGGCATACCAAGATTAAAGAGTTCAGTGTATCCAACCAACCGCTTTGGGAACTATTCGGATTTATACCTTTCCTAAGAACCTTGGGAAATACTAACACCTACGTCCTGGATTTGAACTTGAGTCACCGGCTACATTTGCCTCGACAATAACCATTACGTTATGGGTATAAAACTAAAGTGTATCCGGTTATGAGTTTCTCTTCTGAAGATCTAGGTTATGAGCATTTGAAATTTCGTTGCCATTTCTCCCAAGTCCACTCGCTACCGGAGTGGTGATCCCATCCAATATCTATCCACTACTTCATGATTGCTGATAATTGTCCGGCCTTCATAATTAGTTTGATGATGAAGGTCCAACTCCTTTCTTTTTCTGTTAACCCCTGAGGTGAATTCAGAGCATATTTCTTTCCAGGAAAAATAACTAACGATCTAGTGCAAATCTTAATTCATAATTTGACTCTATACATAATACCCGTGTACATCGGGGAGTGGTGCAATCGAAGGAAAACTTATGCACACCAATTATTGTCCACGTCTAGGAACAAGCTTACCATAACATCCAAAACGGTGATCTCAGATTGATCCTGGGTCCATACAGTGTCACTCAAATCCAATTAACCCGGTGGTTTCTGAGTTTAAACCAAGTCGCACTCGACGTTTATAATAAATTTTACCAATTTATTATATAACACAGTGTTAATTCATTGCCGAGTCGGTTTTGGTTGTGGAATATACCGACTGCTTCTCTGTACAGGGGCAAGACTCTCTCAACAAATGTCCTTCGGCCCAATCGCCTGAGGCAGTAGAATACACCGACTGCATCTTTGCAGGGAGGTAAGAGCTCTCTATTGATTGTCCAGTTGGCAGGGGCTGTAGAATACACCGACTGCATCTCTGCATAGGGGCAAGAGCCCCCCCAACGAGTGTCCTGGATGTGACACTAAACAATCTAATGGTGAGGTTTTATTAATGCTGGTAGTTTGGGGAATGCAGATTACCCCTTCATTGCCATAACTCCCAGGCCCACACTGACTGGATTGGTAGAACCTGATAGGGTCCTATCTATGGGTCAAATAGAACTAAACTGTGTAATTATACTAAACTGAATAGTTTCATTGAAACTCTGTACTTGTTCTAAACTGAATTGTTTGAAATATAACAGTTTTGACATTTAACTTTGTGTAAACAAAAATCTATACATTATATCAAACTGAATTGGAAGTGCCCGTGGTGTAATGGTTATCGTCGTAGGAAATGGACACGGCGATGCGAGTTCAAATCCTACACGAGACTGATTACATTTCACATAGCACTAATAACCTTGGGAAAAGTATGAATCCAATTATTCCCCCCCCAGCTATGGGTAAAATAGTAGGACAGACTGGGTTCTTCAGCCTTGGTGAGGCAACTAGTCTAGGAGAAGGAAAACTGAATTCAAACCTGTAAAACTCCGCTTAAGAATCGACCTTATGTCATATCCTGCCCGAGCGGAGGGGTTGGTAAATATGATATCAAACTGAATTATTTCAATTAGAACTGTTTATATGTATTACATAGATTGGTCATAAATAACCTATAATGGTTGATATGTCATGAAACCAAACCAAACCAAACCAAACCTGTATTAATGCTTCAATCTGTCTACAGCTAAAAGAGCATTCTTATAGACCTCAACAAGTGGTTAGGTATACCTAATTGAAAGGAAACATGGCTTCAAGAAAAGAACTGTTAATTGAAATAATGGATAGACTCTTAAAACATATTTAAGAAGGCAATCCACTGTGGTGTTTGGTAAGAATCCGGAGTTGTTCTTAGTCAACTGCGTCTAAGATTTAGTGCCAATCTAAAAGAAATGGAGTATTAAAAAAAAAGGAAAAACATATCGGTAGACCAAGAAGGCATCAAAGTGTCTGGGAAGAAAAACAAAGCAATGCCTAGAAAATATAAAGTATACAACCAAACAAATGAGAAGCTAATGGGTCGAGACAAGTATCAATTTTTGTTGGTTAGTTGGGTTTTATGACATATCAACTATTGTAGGTTATTTTAGGCGAAGTTCCTTATATATATATATATATATATATATATATATATATATATAATTTGGTTTGGTAAGGTTTTATGGAATATCAACCGTTGTAGGTTATTTAATGCCTAACCCACTTTATGCATATATATTAGATATATATGATTTGTTTTTTTTTCGGTTTCATGGGTATCAACCATTGTAGGTTATTTAATGCCAAATCCTCTTTATACATATATATTAAATATATAGGATTTGCTTTGGTTGGGTTTTATGGCAAATCAACCATTGTAGGTTATTTAATGCCAGATCCTCTTTATACATATATATTAGATATATTCATGTTGGATTTGGTCAAAAGCGAGAAGTTTTCAGCATGAAGGAAATACACGCGGAACCACCTTTCCCGTGTGATTACGTCAGAAACGGTTACTGTAAATGCGTAATAACATTACCCGCCGAAAGTAAACGCGATTTTTTTTGGTTTGTTTGTTTTTTTAATATCACAAACTGCACACTAAAAATGAAGATTAATGTCCAATGTAGTCTCTGCTCTTAATTGATCTAGCGTATATATATATATATATATATATATATATAATTCTCTTAATACACTGCCCGGTGGCAAAAGCTGCTTGGTAGCGCCAGAAGTGGCAGTACCGCCTTGAGCTACCGAAACTGTGTTATCACCCCCGGTTGGCGGCTGATGAGGTCAGGGTATCGCACGCGCTTTCACACGTTGTATGATGAAAAAAAAATGATTTGGTTTGGTTAGGGTTTATGGCATATAAACCATTGTAGATTATTTAATGCCAAATCCTCTTTATACATTTATCTATTAAATATATATGATTTGGTTTAGTTAGGTTTTATGACATATAAACCATTGTAGGTTATTTAATACCAAATCCTCTTTTTACATATATATTTAATATATATGATTTGGTTTGGTTGGGTTTTATGGCATATAAACCATTGTAAGCTATTTAATGCCAAATCCTTTTCATATCAAATATATGATTTGTCAACACATTTTATCCATGACATGAACCTGAGTCCTTTTTTTTCCCGACAGTCAAATGGTTTCAAGCATTTCTATCTAACACGAATAATTCTATTTACTATTAATCATTTGTTTGCGCACAGTGAAGTCTTTACAATTATGGAAATCTAACAATCAATATTCTATTCAACATTACTCATCCGTTTACTCAGAGTTAAATGATCAAACATTTCTATTTCTAACAATTCAATTTAGAATAAGTTAACAAAATTAAATAACTGCAAGTGATGTTATGTATCACTAACAATTCAATTAAACTTCAGTCATATTTTTACACACTGTTAAATAATCAAACAGTTCTATTTCAAACTATTCACTTACATTTAAACTGCGGGCTTATTCTTAACTGAATTATTTGAAATGAAACTGATTTTGACATTGAAATTGTACTTAAACTAAATTGAATTGTTTAATATAGAACTGTTTTGTCATTTAACTGAGAGTAAAGAAAATCTGTACTTATACTAAACTGAATTAGAACTGCTTGGCTAAACCGAATATCTTGAAATAGAAATGTTTTTGACAATTAAACTGTACTTACATTTAAACTGCGTACTTATGCTAAACCGAATTGTTTGAAATGGAACTGTTTCTGACATTGAAACTGTACTTACACAAAACTGAATTGCTATATATAGAACTGTTTTAATATTTATGCTTATATTTATATTTTAATATTTATGCTTATGCCAAACAGAATTGTTTGAAATAGAACTATTTTCATAAAAATGGATTTGGCGTTAAATAACCTACAAAGGTTGATATGCCATAAAAATCAACCAACCATTTAGATTGGTGATGTTTCCAATTTGATAAAAACACATGCACTCTTTTTTGTTTATATTCACATGAAGACCAATGCGTCTTGCTGCCTGCTCCAGACTATGCAGCAGAGATGCACAACATTGGGAATAAAGAGAATATTGTAAATATGGACAATATTGTGCGAAGATAAAACAAGTAATGAAGATCCATGAGTTTTATTGATAAAGAGGAGATGAGAAGTGTTGGAAGAAAAAAAAATGTTAAAAATAAATCTATAAAAGATGAAGAAAAATAGTTTAACTAAGTGAGTCGTCATTTTTCACACAGCTTTTTGTTAAATCGAAAGTTACAAAAACTGGAAATAGTGTTTCGGAAACAAGCTATGTAGAGAGAAGATAAACAATGTCTTGTCAAGGCAGCTGTTACAATAGGGAATGTTTCTTATTTTCTATGATGAGAGAAAAGTTGAGAACGTGTCGCCCAAGACATGAGAAGAAAAAGAATTAAAACAAAAATCAATAAAAGGATATAAAACGGAAGCTATAAATTATGTAATGAAAATATGATACTTGGTAATGAGACTATCAATTGATTTCGAAGACAATGTGTTTTTGACATGAAAACAATCCTAAGCTCGACATCTGATACTGTAAAGAGGAATATCTATGTTTGAAAGAAATTTTGAATTAAGAGTCTTAATTTTTAATGTAAACACGCTGATAAATATTGACCTTTGACAGACTCGTCAGTTAGAGATTTTGTAAGCAGGATGCACCTGTGTGAACAAGGTGACAGCGGAAACGAATCACGTGAGTTGTGAACCTGAACGAAAACGCGTTGGCGTTGAAGATATTATATTAGGCACACGAGAGGAAGCAGTCATTCAGCATAGGTAGTCAGTCAGGAGAAACGGTTAGTTAGAGCAAACGGTTAGTTAGAGCAAAAGCTGCTTTATGCACGCCCAGGGGTAGTGGACTCACATTGGGAAATGGCCCTGATCAGCCCTGTCAACGAAGTACTATGTTGGGCTCTGAATATAGGATCACAACGTCAGTTAAGATATGGTGTTAATTATAACAGTCCTGTGTCAGGGTTCTTTATCTCTCACTCTGTTTCTCTCAATTACAGCCAATTTAAACCGGCTCATTGGCCTAGTGGGTAGACTGTTCGCTAATGGTTCTGGAGACGTGGGTTCAATCCCCGGTCGCGTCATATTAAAGACTTTAAAAATGGTACTTGATACCTCCTTGCTTAACACTCGGCAATATAAGGTGTGTATCGAGGGTAAAGTGGAGCAATTCAAGGAAAGTAGTAGCACCCTCCTCTACACCTCAGTGTAGTAGCTATTGAAAAGGGAGCCTTCTGGTCGCCCTCGACAATCGAAATTACATCATTACTATGATAGACCAGAAAACAGAGGAATCCTGGAGACTTGTCACTCAAACCCCAGTTAAAGTCTGTGTGAAAAACTCTCAAAGAAGTAAAATATTAATATATACATACAAAAATGAAAATCTATCGAGGAAAATGAGACGCACAAAATTCTCAAGGATTCTGAGATACAAACAGATCATTTAATCCCGGCCAGAAGACCAGACCAAGTGATAATTAAAAAAAGAAAAAGAAAAGAAGAGAAAACCAAAGAAAAAACAACGACAAAACAAAAAAAAGGGGATTTACCGTCTTGTGTATCTTTCCATTCCAGCAGACCATAGAAAGAAAATCAAAGAAAACGGAAAGATAGACAAGTACTTAGATCTTGCCCGAGACCTAAGAAAGCTATGGAACGTAAGCGTAGCAGTAATACCAACTGTAAGTGGCGCACTTGGAACGGTCCCCAAAGGTTTAATCAGGAGGCTGGATGAGTTGGAAATCAAAGGACGAATCAAGACCATCCAGATTAATGCATTGTTAAGATCGTATCAGAGATATACTGAGGAGAGTCCTGGAAATATCAGGAGACTTGCTGTTACCCAGACTCCAGTGTAAGACCATCAGCTAACGCTGGTATCTAAACCTCGCAAGAAATATAATAATAACTGAAAAAAAAAGGAAAATAAAAGAGACGGTGATACCAGTAGTAATTGGTGCGCTCGGTACAGTCACTAAAGGACTTGGTGCAGGATCTGGAGGACTTGAAAATAAGAGGACGAATGGAGATCTTTCCGACTACAGCATTGTTGATATCGGTCAGAAAACTGAGAAAAGTCCTGGACTTGCTGTTACTCAGACTCCTGTGGAAAAAATATCAGTTAACGTCAGGCTAAAATAACTCTCAAATGCATAAAATGATATCTAATTATAAATAAATG
>OY757944.1:4123521-4186021 GCA_963585895.1 Sepioteuthis lessoniana
ATGAACCCCCTTATCCTCCCAGCTATGGGTTAAATAGTACCACAACTGTTCTTCTAGGAGAATGGCTTTGGCATTAAATAACCTACAAAGGTTAATATGCCATTAAACCAAACCGGCTAGGGCGGTAGAATACACCGACTGCACCTCTGCAAAAGGGTAAGACCCCGCCCCATGATAGTCTTGGATATAACACTAAACAATTTGACGGTGAGGCTCCTGCAATGCAGGAGTTTTGGGGAATGTGGAGTACTCTTTTATTGCCAGTGCTCCGAGGTTCACTCTGGCCCTGAGTGGTAGCACCTGATAGGGCCCAATCTGTGGGTTAAATAGAACTAACTGCGTACTTATGCTAAACTGAATTGTTTGAATGAGAACTGTTTGACTAAACTGAATTATTTGAAATAGAAATGTTTTTGACAAATAAAATATGTACTTACATTTAAAGTGGGTGCTTATGCTAAACTGAATTGTTCGAAATGTAACTGTTTTTGACATTGAAGCTGTACTTACACTAAACTGAATCGTTTAATATAGAACTGTTTTGACATTTAACTGTGTGTAAACAAAACCTCTACTTATACTTAACTGAATTAGCTGAATTAGAATTGTTTGAATAAACTAAATAGCTTGAAATAGAAATGTTTTGTCAGTTAATCTGTGTACTCATGCTAAACTGAATTGATTGAAATAGAACTGATCATTTACATAAATAGATTTGGCGTTCAATAGCCTACAAAGGTTGATATGCCATAAAACCCAACCAACTATCAACCAATTCTTTTCAATATCAATCATCTGTTTGCACACAGTGAAGTGGTTACAAGTATTTCTATTTAACACTATTTTCAACATTATTTATTCGTTCTGACACAGTTCCAAGTATTTCAATGTATCACTAACAATTCAATCAATCATTAGTCATTTGTTTGGACACAGTTAAATAATCAAACATTTCTATTTCTAACAATTCAATTTAGCATAAGTCATTTGTTTGCGCACAGTTTAAATGTCAAACAATTGTACTTGACCCATAGATAGAACCATATCAGGTGCTACCACTCCGAGTCAGAGTGGACCTGGTAGTAATGGCAATGAAGAGATAGTCCATATTTACCAAAGCTTGAAGACTGGAGCCTGACCATTTGATTTTTTTGGTTTCATATCCGGAATACTTCACGGAGGTGTTTAAGTGTAAATATTGATTTATTTTAGTTCAATTGAGATTGGCACAATTATTTGTATAGATCAGAAGACTAACTGTGACATATATACTTTATTTTCAACCAAAAAAGTTTGGTTGTTAAATGGCATATCAACCTTTGTAGGTTATTTAATGTCAAAGCCATTCTCCTAGAAGAACAGTAATGGTACTATTTAACCCATAGCTGGGAGGATAAGGGGGTTCATACCTTTCCCAAGGGTATTTGCCCGAAAGTGAACGTAATAGCACGACTGGAGTACGAACTCGCTCACTACGATTCCGTAGTCCATCGCTTTAACCATTACACCACGAGGACTTGGTCATGTGGTATGCGAAGTCTTATGGTCATGTGGAATGTGAGGTCTTATGGTCATGTGGTATGTAAAGTCGTATGATCATGTGGTATGTGAAGTCTTATGGTCATGTGCTACGTGAAGTCTTATGGTTATGTGGTATGTGAAGTATTATGGTCATGTGGTATGTGAAGTATTATGGTCATGTGGTATGAAATGTCTTATGGTCTTGTGGTATGAAATGTCTTATGGTCATGTGGTATGTAAAGTCTTATGGTCATGTGGTATGTAAAGTCATATGGCCATGTGGTATGCAAAGTCGTATGGTCACGTGGTATGCGAAGAGAACGCCAGCGGTGTTAACTATTCATACAAGAACCATTTTACAAGCAGAAGACCCAGTGGACGACAACCAAAGAGATGGCGTGACTTTATAAGTGAAGAAACAAACAACAGAAAGACTGGTAAAAGGCAGGACAAAAGAGAGGACTTTGTGGGGATAAATATTGAGCTTGAAAGTTTGTAAAACTCAGGCCAAAAGTAAATCTCTGAAAAACAAGATCAGAGAAATCTTAAATTTCTTAATGAAGAATCACCTCTCTTTCTCTCGCGGTCTCTCTCTCTCTCTCTCTCTCTCTCTCTCTCACTATATATATATATATATATATATGAAGAAATTGTAGAATTTAGTAAATATGACAAGATGATAAAAATTAGTGGAAAGGTGGATAAACCAACACTGACAAAGGATTCAGTAATTTTGATATTTCGATCTTTATTTAAAAAAAACAAAACATTGCTAAATCCTTTGTCAGTGTTGCTTTATCCACTTTTGCACATATTTTTTATCACCACCCACCATATATATATATATATATGCTCGAAGTCTCACTTAGGTTTTATATTAGTCACACAAATTATGACAAAATTTAAATTAATTTTTCTAGTTTTATAAGAAGTGGTAGTGCTTTGCCGCAACAAAAAAGTTCGGCTATCCTCTTCTTTCTAGTGGGGCTCAGAACATTTTGCACCACCCCCATATATACATGTAAATAAGAATAGAGTAGACACAGTGTCAAACGCGCTTAACATTTGTTGGCTTTTTGTTTATATCATCATCAGACCAAGTATATATATATATATATATATATATATATATATATATATATATCAGACTATCTTAACCTAGACCGACATATGTTCTATCACAAATGTTGAGCACTGTTGATTTATAAAAATAGCTAACTGTATTAAATATTCTTGAGGCTCATATAATGAATAACTGGAATAGTTTTGAAAAAAGTAAACAAATATTTTTCAGAATTCTTTTCCATAAATGTTAATAAACTCTGCATTGTTTAGAGTTGTTTTACAGCAAAAATCATTTCTATCTCGCAAAAATATTTTTGCCCAGTCGGCTGGGGCTGTAGAATACACTGACTGCACCTCTGCAGAGGGGTAAGACTCACCCTAACGAGTGTCCTGGATATGACTCTAAACAATCTGATGGTGAGGTTCCAGCAGTGCTGGAGCTTTGGGGAATGCGGAGTACCCATTAATTGCCATTGCTCCCAGGTCCACTCTGGCCCGGAGTGGTAGCACCTGATAGGACCCTATCTATGGGTTAAATAGAACTAACAGCATACTTATACTAAAATGAATTCTTTGAGTAAATTGAATAGCTTGAAATAGAAACGTTTTTGACAAGTAAACCGTACTTAGATTTAAACTACATTCTTATGCTTAACTGAATTATTTGAAATAGAACTGTTTTTCGACATATAAACTGTATTTACACTTAACTGAATTGTTACATACAACTGCTTGAATAGTTTGAAATAGAAATGTTTTTGACAAACTGTGTACTAATGCTAAACTGAATTGTTTTAAATAGAACAGATTATTCACATAAAAATGGATTTGGCGTTAAATAACCTACAAGTGTTGAGATGCCATAAAACCCTACAAACCAAACCAAACCAAACCAGCAAAAATAATTCTTTTGGGACTATTCAAAGCGGCAGCAGATCAAACAGAGTACCCAAGTTTGAACAGCGTTCTGTCATCAGACTTTTCCTACCTGAGAAGTGGAAACCATGTGTAATTCCTAAAAGGATATGTGATGAGTACGGAGAAGCAAGGTTTACTCAAAAAAAAGGTTAAGAAATTGGCTAAACATGGATTTGCCAATATAAATCTGGGTTGAAAAGACGGTACATAGTGTAGAAATACATTGAATCTCTAAAAGAGAAAAAGGTCCGAGCACAGCGGTCAGTAAAGAAGACGATTTTGAATGTCTTCTGGAACATGAAAGAAACCATCCTTATTAAATGACCTTTATACAGATTCATCTTTATCAATTGATATGCCATAAAACACAAACAACCAATCATCTTCATCATCAAGTCACACGGCCTGCACTGAGGTCATTGACTCTCTTTTTCTTGCAATCTTTCCCTATCTTCCATTGGTTATAACAGGTCTTTTAGATAGCATCCAGTGTCTGAACAGAGTTAAAGTATTTAACTCATTGCTGGTCTGCTTACACTGGTATGTCTATGTGAGAGTTCGTAAGAGAACGTCTCTTATAAATTCATCCTTATTTGTCCAGTAGTGTTTCACATGTGTTACTTAGATGGTTTGTAAGATGGGAGATCGGTGGCCGTATAGCTGCTGTTTTGTTGGGTTTTGCTTCTAGGATTAGTTCAAAACAGTCTGTAGCATTATTGTGTGGTTCCCATTACTGATTCCCCACTTCCCTGATATTTAATCATCGCTAGGAAACGAAAGTAAATACATGACTTTACTAAAGCGAGAGTAAATAAACAAAGCCCCATTATCTAAATTCTTTTTTCGCCGATTCAGTTCGCCGTAAAGATAAACGTGTTACCATTCGAGCCTCCGTAAGTCTTTCAAAAATATAGTTCCATATAACCATTCATGTCCAAAGAAAATAAATCGGAATCAAAATCGCGAATGAATTAAAGTATTTTTGAATATATTTCAAATAAATTTCTTTGGCAATAAAGAACCATATAAAAACATCCAGTCTATCATAAAACCACTTTTGCAACTAAATCAAAAGTAGAGTTTCAATATCTAAGAATCTACTTGATATATTTTTCCAATACTCCACCGATCAATATTATAAAATTTTTATCTTTCGATTCTATCGTTCAGTTTTACTTATCTAAAAGTGAATCTCTAACTTGTCTGTTAAATAAAATCAACTTTCGATATTTAGGTTAGAATTTAAAAAATACTCAACTTGATAGCTGAAATCTTGGTTGGTTGGTTGTTTTTTTACTGCATGTAAACCGTTGTTGGGGTACTTAATACGGACGTCAGTCATTTCCTTAGTGAATATATGGTTTCATGTAACTATTAATTGTAATATTTGTAGAAAAGTTTAATTTGAAGCAATTATTCTCCAAGCAGATTGTTTGCTTAGTTATGGGGTATTAAATGTTTCATTTCAGATTCAGCAAATAAATTCCACGTTGAACTAATAAATTTCCCATGGCATAGTTACACTGGAAAAAGTATGCATTCAACTTTTCTTCCTTCAGTTTGATAGTCTGGGCTCTTTAACCTTGGCATGGAAACCGGTCTAAGAGAAGGAAAACTTCGCCAAAAATCTGAACTTATGTTGAATACTGCGCGTGTGGAAGAGTTCAGGTGTAAACACACACACACACACACACACACACATATATATATATATATATATAAATATATATATATATATATATATATATTTATTAACTTACTATCTACCAGCATTCACGGTTACCAGGAAAATGAAAAAAAAAAAAAAGGCCAGAATTTAGAGATAGCAATATCCCGAAACACTGTCTAGGGGAAAAAGGCAAAAAAAATTCTTTTGGGAAAAAAATAAAGAAAAGGACAACTTTGACACACCAGTTGAAAAAATCAAGAGATATGCAGTCCGTTGGTCAAAAGAACAAAAACCCATCGTAAAATGCTGCAATGCTACTATTACAAATAGTGCTCAATACAAAAGTAGAGCTAATTACAGTAATGAAATCGCGAGTCGGGACTATTCTACTACTGTTTCGTTTAAACCGGCTCCTCAGGGTATCTAGCACCGACTCGACTCTAGAGTCGGTGCTAGATACCCTGAGGAGCCGGTATAGGCGAAACTGTAGTAGGATAGTCCCGACTCGCAATTTAATTTATATATATATATATATATATATATATATATATATATATTATTTTGATTTTATAACTACATCTATATATTTGGCGGAGTGAAAAAAAGCAGATAATGAAATTTTCAAATAAAATAAAATATATTTCAGACCCCTATTTGGAAAAAATTATATAAAAAAAAACGAGAGACAAGAAATAACCGTACTACTTGAAAATAATCAATGATTACTGCAATAAGTAGCAAAGAATATATATTGTCAGCCACAGACAGACTGTTTCGTTGTATCACAACTCTTCGGTGTGGCTAGACACGTTGTACGTTTGAAACTGGGATCGATACCCGCCCAAGTTTACATTTGATTTAGTATCAGACCGCTCGGCCAACAAGTGTACCACGTCGGCAAGAGAATTATAAGGTAATAAGTTGCAGCGTTTGTTTGTTGACGTTTTATACGTTACCGGATACCAGAGTGCTCAATTCGTTCGAAGAGTTTTGCATTATGCTGTTACCATCTAATATAAATCATCTTCAAGTGTTCATGTACAATAAAATGTTTTAAACAGAGTTTTATTGCTTTGTTTTAGTTTGGTTTGGTTTAGTTTGGTTTGGTTTTATGTCATATCAACCATTGTAAATTATTTAATGCCAAATCCATTTTTATACATAAAAACAGGTTTTTCAACCAATTCAGTTTAACATAAGTACACAGCTTAAATGTCAAAATAGTTCTATTTTAAACAATTCAGGTTAGCAGATTACACTGTTTAGTTCTATTTGACCCATAGATAAGACCCTATCAGGTGCTACAATTCTGGGCCATAGTGAACCTGGGAGTGATGGCAATAAAGGAGTACTGCGCATTCTCCAAAGCTCCAGCATTACAGGAGACTCACCATCAGATTGTTTAGTGTCATATCCAGAAAACATGTTGGGTGAGTCTTACTCTTCTGCAGAGATGCAGTCGGTGTATTCTCTAGTTAACAGCTTGTAAAAGAACAGCAATGATACGATGTCACCCATAGCTGAGGAAGGAAGAGATTCATATTTTTCCCAAGATTATTATTCCGAAAATAGACGTGATAGTGCGACGGGAGTTCCAACTTGTTTCTACGTTGTGGCAATCCAGCACATTAGTCGCTACACCAAGGGATATATCTCTTGAAATTTAGTGTAGATAGTTTAAAAAGATTTAAACGAATGTTTAGTAAGCGGAAACCGTTGATTAAAATGAGTGCGAATGATATTTTAAGATCATCTGAAAGTTTGGCTTTGATTAGACAATTTAAAGTCAGGTGACTAAAATTATAGAAAGTTACCAGTAGAATTGTAACGCTGTAGAGAAACCACAAAAAAATGTCAGTTGTTCAATTTTCCTTTGTGGATCCCGAATTTCCGACGATCGGTAAAATCTTTGAATAAGAAAAGTCGTCGAAGAAATGAAATTTTATGCACGGGAAAAAGTTTTTATCGATTCCAATGAAACAGTGTTGGATCACAATCAAAGACGACATGGTGACAGCCGGCTGGAAGAAGAATAAGAAGAAGTTGGTGATATGACGTAACTATTCAAGTATTCCTATCTAATATCAATAACTTACACACAATTAAATTGTTTCTAATATTTTAAGCAATTGCATCGTTTCAAGTTACTAATGATAATAATTTAGCCGACCGAAGACAAGGGTGACTCGAAGGCTCCCTTTTCGATAGCTACTAAACCGAGGTGTCGGGGAGGGCGCAACTCTTTTCCCTAGATTGCACCACTTTTTCTTGATTCTTACGTTATAATGCTTAGAGTTAAGCTAGGAGGAATCAAGTGCCATTTTTGAGTCTTTGGCATGAATTGACCTGGGATTGACCTCGAGTCTTCCGTGACATTGGCGAACACTTTTACCATAATCCCTATGGGCCGGTTTACTAATGATAATAATCCATGGTAAAAAAAATAGATTTAAGTAAGTGTTCATTTTAGAAATAATTTGAATAAAATCATTGGGTTTCAAGTATTTCTATTGTGTATAAATCAATTTAACAATCGCTTTGATTAATACGTGGGACCCTAACAGTTAGTTCCACTTCGAATCAAAGTGCACCTGGAAGTAACTCTATACTCCTTACATTTGGAAGTATCTCTATACTCCTTACATTTGGAAGTAACTCTATACTCCTTACATTTGGAAGTAACTCTATACTCCCTACATCCCCTGAATTGGAGCCTCAACATTTCAGTTCTGAATTGGAGCCTCAAGATTTCAGTTTTACCACAAGACAACCCTTTTGGGAGTGAGAGATTTTGCACCTCTACAGGGGATACAGTTAACGCGTCAACGAACCGGTAGACTTATAATCTACACTATTATATAGTTTCAGGTAACAAAATGATAACCCTTAGTAAACAATTATTGCCTCAAGTAATTATTGTTGTTACAACTAATTTTCATACAAGTAAATAGTTTTACATATTCCTATCTGATATTAATAATTCAATTGAATAATCATCATTTATTTGCAGTCATATCATTTCATACATTCCTGCCTAATTATAATTTTCTCACGGATCTATTTATCCCACTGATTCTAACCTATTGAAAGAAAAACCCGGGCAGAGTGGACCTGGGAATAATGACAATAAAGAGGTACTCCAATCTCCCAAAACCCAAGAACGAGATTCAAATTTTCCAAATCACAAAGAATATTCTAAACATTTATCGTCTTAAGTAAATATTCTTTCACAAATAATTTGCATAGAGATAAAGGCTTTCAAGAATTCTTACTTAACATTAATAATTCCATTTTATTATTATTATCATTTATTTGCGCACAGTTTTATAGCTTCAAGTATTCCAGTCGAATACTTAGAAATTAGTATTTAGCTGAACCTGAAACAGACAATGTTTTAAATCTGAGAAAGTTTTAGCATTTAGGTCCGACCCAAGTTCAATCCAGACGTGAATAAAAACATTTTATACATCTAAGACGACCGCTTTTATTCATTGCTTTAAATCATGATAATCGAGTCACTTTTCTTGTTTTCATAAAACTATGACCTTGATAGAAATGATCACATATGGACGTTAATAATAAAAAATATATTTGGAGAAATACGTAAACAAGGATGGCTAAGGATATTCAAATCATCTTGTTTAAACCAATCAAAAGAATATTTATGCAGGGTTCATGCCTGCTGCTTATTTGTACCAAATTGATTGATTGATTTTAACGGCATGTCAACCCCTCTAGAATTCGTGGTCTTTGTACAGTTGTATTTATATTATTTCTTAAATGTGTTTTTTTTTTCATACAGTTCTATGATGTCAATATTTCCAATCCAATATAAATAATTTCCATGCAGTTGTATGATTTCAACTATTTTTATCTAATGCAAATAATTTGCAGACTATGGCATCGTTTCAAGTATTTTTAACTAATAATAACGATTATGCAGCTTCAAGTAATTATTTCTATTTAATAATAGTATTTGTTTGAGCACTGTTAAATGCTTTCAAGTAACTAAAAGTCGTTCTGAGTAAACAATTCTAGTTTAGGCCATCAAGAATGTCTATTGAATAAGAATCCTTTTTTTTAAACAGAATGTTTTAACGCTTAGTTGTCATCAAGAATTTCTATTGAATAAGAATCCTTTTTTTTAAACAGAATGTTTTAATGCTTAGTTGTCATCCTAAAAAGTACAAGCACTCCGAGACAGAGTGGGCTTGGAAGAAATAACAATTAAGGGACACATCACACTCCTCAGATATCCAGAAGTGGAGTCTCATCTTCTCATGCAGGTTAGAATGATATCCAGGAAACCCCATTTACGAAGACTATTGCTACTCTGCAAGGGATACAGTTAGCGAATTCTAAGCTCATTCCAAAGAAATCTAAAACCGTTTGTCAATCGGTTTCGATTCCATCTTAAGATACCGGTTGGATTCCTTGTAGTGTCGTAGCTAATGTGCTGGACTGTGACATGACGGTAAGCGAGTTCGAACTCCAGTTACGCTATTACGTTCAATTTCGGACTAATACTTCTGAGAAAAGCGATGGACCTCCTTATCTCCCCAGTTTGAGATTAAATATTACGACAATGGTTTTTCTACAAGGAAGGCAATTTATCTAATAACCCATGAGGGTTGATATATCATTAAACAAAGAAACTAATCTCAAGATGACAGACATTAGAATTATTTTCTATTTATCATTGCCATATTGTTTTTTTATCGCTCAGAATATTGTTACTACTGTCTTCATCTTCATTCAACGTTTCGGCCGATATCTTTGTCGAAATCAGGAACCCATATAGAACTTCAAACTGACCCCAATATTTAATCAACTGACGTTGGTTGTTCTAATTATGTTAACCTTGATCTGATACAAATGTTCAGCTTTAGTAAGTATTCCTTGTTATTCTTACATGTAATTGGGATTAAACCTGCAACCTCCAGATAATATCCACCCCTAAACGTCTGCATCCGTTTTACAATACGTCCAAACATACAGCAACTGAGTGTATAACTATGAAGAAAGAGACAAAAGTCTGAATATTCTTTGCAATGAAAATTATCAATTTTCGTCTCAGAATATTAAACAAGACACATTCTTTGTCTATTTGCATCAGCCTGACAAGCAAGTATCGGTTCTTTTTTCCTCTTACATGTGAAAAACTAGAGGAGCACTTGGCGTAATGGTTATCGTCGTGGGAATTTGACGCGACGAACCGAGGTCAAATCTTGGACAAGTCTGTTTGCATTTCCCATAGCGCTAATACTCTTTGGGAAAGGTATGAATCCAATTATTCTCCCTGCAGCTGTGGATAAATAGTAAAACAGAGTGGGCTCTTTAACCTTGGTATGGCAAATGATCTAGAAAAAGTAAAACTCAAAATTCAAAAGTGTTAAACTCCGTTTAAAACTGACATTGTGATGCATCCTGCTCAAGCAGCAGAAATGGTATATATATATATATATATATATATATATATATATATATATATAAGATAACTGAATAATTTTTATGATTTCAGGTTCAAATCAACAGCTACAGCAGGACTTGGAATACACCCTACTAAACCCTGATTATCATAGCTGGTGTATTTCAAAAATGCAATCTGGACGTGAGGACACTTTAGAAGAACGATATGCAATCAAACTCTTTTTTAAACTTGGAAATAATTCCTGCCACAAAAACATATGGAATGCTTCAGACTGCATTTGGAGCATCTTGCATGAATCGAGCATCAGTTTCTGAGTGGCATAAGAGATTCAAGGAAGGCAGGGCGTCTGTGAGGGATGATGAGAGGTGTAGGAGGATTAAGGAAGTCAATACACCAGAGTTCATTGGCCAAAGTGTTAGGGTTACTATGCTGAGGTTTTAAGGGAGTTCAGAAAGAGATTCCTTGGGAAGAGGCCAGCACTCTTCAAATCAGGTCAGTGACATTTCCACCAGGACAATACACCAGTCCACAACTCCATCCTTATCACAGACTATTTGACCAAGATGGACATCAAGACAGTTCCTAACCCTCCCTAAAGTCCAGACCTTGCTCCCGTGACTTTTGGTTATTCCCTAAGCAGAGAGGCTGTCGTCATGAGAGAATTGAGGAAATGAAAGAGGCTGTGACGAAGGTCATTGACACGCTTACACAAGAGGATTTCCATGGGGCCTTCCAGAAGTTGTTGGAACGGTACAACAAGTGCATTGCTGCCGGAGGAGATTCCTTCGAAGTTGGGGGTAGAGTTTCATGTGTGTACTATCAATAAAAGTGCCCATACGAAAAAAGTCTGGAAACATATCTAATGATCCTTGTATATATATATATATATATACCAGCTCTGCTGCTTGAGCAAGGTTGCAGACAATATTCCACGAATTATATATATATATATATACACCTAATATACATTTATTCATTATCATTATTATCATTATTAGAATTATTATTATATAATAGCTCTATCCTATATATTGAGCACTCTTCATATCATATTGCACTTGCTTCGACCCTTACCCATAAAGTGATTTAGTAACAGCCAACACCCTTACAATATATATATATATATATATATATATATATGTGTGTGTGTGTGTGTTGTGTGTGTGGGTGGGTGCGTTTGTGTGTGTGTGTGTGTGAGAGAGAGAGAGAGAGAGAGAGCAGAATGCTGGTTGGTTGGTTGGTTGGCTGTTTTGTTTTACGGTGTATCAACCCTTTTCCTCTCATTTAACGCTGAATTAAATTTCAAGCAATTCAGTTTAGTATAAGTATAGTTTTTGTTTACAATCAGTTAAATGTCAAATTCTATTTCAAACAATTCAGTATTACATAAGTTCACAGTTTCAATGAAAAAACAGTTCTATTTCAAACAATTCATTTTAGCCTAAGTACGCATTTTAGTTCTATTTGAGTAATAGATAGGACCTTATCAGGTGCTACAACTCCGCGCCAGGGTGGACCTGGGAGCGATGACAATGAAGGGATGCTCCGTATTCCCCAACGCTCCAGCATTACTGGAACTTCACCATAAGATTGTTTTGTGTCATAAACAGGACACTGGTTGGGAGAGGATCTTACCCCTCTGCAGAGAAGCAGTTGGTATATATTCTACAGCACCCGCACCCCCAGCCGACTGGGCAAAGTAGGAAGCTGGTGTAGCTCATGCTGTAAATGTTATTGTTATTGAAAATAAACTTGGTGATTCAAGTTCAAATGCAGGACCAAGCTGTTTGTATTTCACAAAGCGTTTTTATCATTGATAAAGTTATGAGTCAGGCGATTCTAGCTGCTGCTCTCGGCTAATATTTAGGCCAGACTTGATTATGCATCTAATCAAGGAGAGGAAAACCAGGTTTTCTGCTTTTAAAATTTGACTTCTAGTTTCATTCTGCCTTGATATCATACCAGCTTTACCAGAGTGTCGTGAAAATAAATAAATAAATAAAAAAGGACTGAAAATTATATTGGAAAGAGTTAAAGTCTTCTTTGTGAGAGGAGTATAGCCACTCCCGATCATGTTGAATTATACACTTGTTCACCGCAGGGAAGACGTGACTATCACCATCTTCAACCAGACTTTTTTTTTGCATTTTATTGCATTGAGCTTAACCCAGTAAACAGTTGATGCAATGTACAATAGAAAAAAAAAGAGGAAATTCTTACATTTTTATTTTGATTCCTTTTAAAGAATTTTATTTTTAAGATCTATATTTTAGTTTGAATAATGTAAGTAAAAACATACAGAATGTTATATCTCGAGGGAAAAAAATAAGTTTGTTTTATTCAAGAAAAGAAAAATTCGATTTATATTTTCTGTGTCGGCAGATATTTTGCCGACAGAGAATTTTATTCCTCTTGTTTTTCTTGAAAGGAAATCATCGTAAACTGAAAAAAACAAGACCAAAAAAAAAAAAAATAAAAAATAAATAAATAAAAAAATAAATAAAAAACGAAAAAAGTCATTGGTCATGTAGATATCTTGGATGAGTGAGGATCTATATATGTCTATTATCCATTTACATCAACTATATATATATATATATATATATAAGAAAACACGTTTGCTTTTTTATATATATATATATATATATATATATATATATATATAAAGATGAACAAAAGTGTTAAGACAAACAGGAGTATTTTTAAATTGTTTATGTTTTGACAGTTCTGAACAATTTTGGACCTTAGGTTATCGTCCGGAGAAAAAGATTTTGCGGAAAATTTCTAAGGAAGTTAAAATTTTTCCATTTTTAAGGAGTTGATATGATATCAGAAAAGCGATGTAAAATATATTAGCGGCTTAGCATATTCTTTTGTGAAATGAAAGATACTTTCTTATCCAAATGTTTTAATGGATCTAATATATATATATATATATATATATACCCCTACACACACACACACACACACACACACACACACACACACACACACACACACAAAGAGGCGACATCTACACACTAGAAGGTGGGCCTTTGAAAGTAGTAGACAAGTTCACCTACCGAGGAAGCAGTGTCTCATCAACTGAGAAAGACATCAACACGCGACTAGCAAAGGCATGGACAGCTAACGATAGTATATCGGTCATATGGAAGTCAGACCTGAAGGATAAAATAAAACGCACTTGTTTGCAAGCAGCCGTCGATACTTTTATATGGATGCACCACATGGACGCTAACTGAACATATGGAGAAAACTTTGAAGAAGAACGCTGCATGCAGTATTGAACAAGTATTGGAGGCAACACCCAACAAAATATCAGCTATACGGCCACCTACCAGCCGTCACGAAAATTATCAAAGTTAGACGAACCAGACATGCGGGACACTGCTGGAGAAGTAATGACGAACTCCTAAGCAATATACTCCTGTGGACCTCTTCACATGGACAAGCAAATTTAGGCGACCAGCTAGAACCTACATACAAAAGCTCTGTGCCGATAAAGGATGTTGCCTGTGTTATATAATAGCCGAGGGATTTCGGTTCATGCCTTTGAGTTTAGTTAGGCTGAGAACCTTTCGGCTCAGTGCGTGGGTTAGGTGGGTGCAACCTTAATGCAGGTGGTAACGCGTGAGCGCGCACAGAGCGGTCATGTCACTCAGATGTCACAAGACTCCGAGACAAAACGGGTGACTGGTTGCGGGTGACGTCACGCACCGGAAGCGCACAGAGGTTTTTGGAGATTTGAACAAAGTTAAAGAGTTGAGAATTAGACGCCAAACGAGAAGGATCGACTTTTGGAGCTCGCAGGCGCGAGGCGAACTTGCGCCCTATGGGGTGGGGTGCTGGAGTTGGGGGCCAAATGAATAAGACAGCATAGAAGATTGTGTCTCTCCTCCTTACGTCGAAACCTTTAACTCAAAGTTAATAAAAAGGTTTCGTACCTGAACAAAAAGTCGTTACGTGTTTTCGAATTCCGAGATTCCTATGGTCTTGAAATGAATTATCGTTATGAACATTCGATGTCCATTTCACCCATTTCGCACATGGCCATATTCGTGTATATGGCTATGTAACACCTGGAAGACCTCCCAGTAGCAATAGACGATAGAGACGGGTGGCGAGAGAAGCTCAGGAAGATCCGAGCAGCTAGCATGACATGATGATGATGATGTTATCAGTGGTAAGGCACCTAGCTAATGTGGTTTCATTGGGCTTTGGAGAATGGTGTTTCAAATTTGCCCTGACTGATTGTCTGGTTTACATGTGTATGATTTATATGTGTATGTATGTGTGATATGTGAGTGTGTATGTATGAATGTATGTATGTGCCTGTGCGGTATGTGAGTGTGTATATATTCACATATGTGAGTGGTATATCTGTATATGTGTCTGTATGTATGTGTGCGTGTAGGGGTGATAGGAGTGTGAGTATATATGTATGTGATTATCTGTGGTGTGTATGTGTGGTATGTGTTTGTGAAAGGTGTGTATATGTTTCTGCGTGTTCGTGTGTTTGTGCTTGTCTGTGGCTGTGTGCTTCTGTATGTATGGTGTGTGTGTTTGTGTGTGTGCAGTGTCACTGTTTGTATGTGTGACGCGTGTATGTGCTTCTGTGGTGTGTGTTTATGTGTGTTTATGCTTGTGTGTGGTGTATATGTGTTTGTCTCTGCATGTGTGTGTGCTTATATGTACTTAATCTACGTATAAAAATACATGCATAATTCAATATATATATACATATATATATATATATCAATCCATAAACATTGACCTTGTGTCAGGTCCTGTCTGGTGGGAGGCAGCGACAAATCACTATATGTACGAGGAACATTAAATAAGTTTCCAAACTTTTTTCGTATGGGCACTTTTATTGAGCGTACACACATGAAACTCTAGTCTCTTTCGAAGTAATCTCCTCCGGCTGCAATGCACTTGTTGTACCGTTCCAACAACTTCTGGAAGGTAGCATGGAAGTCCTCTTGTGTGAGCGTGTCAATGACCTTCGTCACAGCCTCTTTCATCTCCTCAATTGTCTCATAACGACAGCCTCTCTGCTTAGGGAATAACTAAAAGTCACGGGGACCAAAGTCTGGATTATAGGGAGGCTGAGGAACTGTCTTGATTCCCAACTTGGTCAAAAAGTCAGTTACAAGGATGGAGTTGTGGACTGGTGCATTGTCCTGGTGGAAATGCCACAGACCCGATTTGAAGAGTACCGGCCTCTTCCCTAGGAATCTCTTTTTGAACTCCCTTAAAACCTCAACATTGTAACCCTAACCCTAAACCTTTGGCCAATCAACTCTGGTGTATTGACTTCCTTACTCCTCCTACACCTCTCATCATCCCTCACAGACTCCCTGCCTTCCTTGAATCTCTTATGCCACTCAAAAACTGATGCTCGATTCATGCAAGATGCTCCAAATGCAGTCTGAAGCATTCCATACGTTTTTGTGGCAGGCATTATTTCCAAGTTTAAAAAAGAGTTTTATTGCATATCGTTCTTCTAAAGTGTCCTCACGTCCAGATTGCATTTTTGAAATTCACCAGCTGTGACAATCAGGCTTTAGTAGGGTGTATTCCAAGTCCTGCTGTAGCTGTTGATTTGAACCAGAAATCATAAAAATTGGTCAGTCATCTCATAAGATGTATAGCGAACATACAAACATGTATATTTGAACATATGTATCTATGAATGTATTTAATTTTTGTTCTATACATATCTGTGCATAAATAAATAATGATAGGAAAAGAAATATATATTTTCGCGTCTCGTATATCTATCAATTTATTTATTTATGTATCTATACACCCCAACCAAATATATGCTATTACAAGATTGAGATGACGCTTCTTTATGTTTATTTAGCAGTAAATACACTAATAACTGATCTGGTATATTTTGCCTCCGGGATGTCACGCAAGAGCATCAAGCAGAAATCTCCCATCTTGCTGGGGTTCCATTTGCCTTGATATTTGTTCTCCATCTTCGTAATGTCTTGGTGGAATCTTTCTCCATGCTCATCACTCACTGCTCCAAGGTTTGGCGGGAAGAGTGACATTCGGCACCCCATATCCTCGTAAGACTTTAGCAACTTCTCAATACAGGCTTGGTTATCTGGTACGCATGTGTTAGCAAGGAAGCCACTACAGACTGACTTGAATGCTTCCCATGCTCTCAGTTCCTTTAAGTTAAGAAGCTCCTCAAAATCAGTATCCTTCAGCACTTCTCGGATCTGAGATCCAACAAAGATGCCCTCTTTGAGCTTAGCAGCACTAAGACCTGGGAACACAGTAGACAAGTGTTGGAAGGCAGCACCATTTTTGTGCAACGCCTTCACGAAATTCTTGATGTGAAGAGGGGAAGAAGCACCTTATTCATGTCCACCAGAGGATTCTCCCTGAGGCTGTGTTCGCCAGGAACAAAAGTGCTTCTAGACCCCCACTCTTTCTGCTTGTAATGCTGGGATACAGCTCGACTATCCCAGAGACAGAGAAAACAACTGTATTTTATGAAGCCCGCTTGCATACCCATAAGAAGACCAATGACCTTATTTGTTCCGATTCCTGAAACTAGTGATCCTTACATCTTCCTGGACTAGGTTCCATTGTTTAAGCCGAGAAGCCAAGACCTCAGACTGCTGGTTTGACAGATTTGTCCCTGAATATGTAAACTCAATATCTTCCAAAGATATTGACTCGGCAGAATCCTTCCTTGAAGTCATGTCTTCATCTGATGAGGAAAGAAGATCGTTATTTACTGGAGGTGTGGGTACAGGAAGATCATTTGAATGGGGAACGGGTGTCATAGCAGATCGAAGTTGGGATATTTGATCTTTTTCCAAGAAGATGCATTGAAACCAGTTATATTAGTTAAACAAAAATGACAATCATCTGCGTGGTTTCGCAGCTCTCTCCAAACTATCGGGACTGCAAAGTTGAAAACTAAATGTGCATTTGAAAATGTAATACTAATATTTAGTAACCCAAAAGATGTGTAACACGATAGTTGAGGGACACCAACCTCCTGCACCGCCTGCGAGACAACCTCTTCCAATGACTGCCGGAGTGAGCATTGAGACCTGCTGCCTTAACTGTCAAAATCCGTCTTGATATATAACTATATATATATATATATAACTATATATATATATAACTATATATATATATATATAACTATCTATCTATGTATATATATATATAATATAATGCTATCACTTACATCTAGAGCATAATAACAAAAAATAAGCCATAAATCTCACAATATTAGAATTAATCCTGAATTCATATACACGTTTATGTACCGTCTATGCACAAAATGCACACACTGCATATCTAAAAAACTAGAGGCGATGAGTAAAAACGGATTTCAAATTTGAATTCAGCACCCTCAAATTAGGTAAAAACGGGTATTTTTGTGCTTGCCTCAATTTCTTTGTAAACTAGTGATATTTTTATGTCAAGATGTCCATATCTATCTATCTACTAGTGATATTTTTATGTCAAGATGTCCATATCTATCTATCTATCTATCTATCTATCTCAGTCTGTTACTATCTATCTATCTATCTATCAACTAACACTGTTAAAAATACATATCAATGCATAGATAACAGTACATACATGGCAAAATAAAACGTTTAATGTTTACCGAAGTGCCCATATATATATATATATATATAAAGAGAGAAAATTGAAATAATCTGATTGTATGTAGATATAAAAACATGAATTTTCCTTCTCTTATATCGGTTGCCATACTTAGTTTAAACAGCCCAATCTGCCTTAGTATTTACTCTTAGCTGCTGGGGGATTCGTTAGATTAATACCTTTCCCAAAGATTAATAGTGCAATGGAAAAGGTAAACAGCTTCATCCCGAATTTGAGTTTCGTTTGCAGTATCCATTTTCTACCATGATAACTGTCACACTACGAGCGCCTCCCGCTTTTTACATGTAAAAAAAGTTGATACTTGGTTGCTATGGTGATGCGAATACAGAAAGAATATCGCAACGATAAATGGAAAATAATTAATCTTGAGATTTTTTTTTTTGTTTTATGATATATCAACCTTCTTGGGTTATTTAGTACCTAAGCCTTCCTTGTAGAAAAACCATTGTCGTAATATCTAATCTCGAACTGGGGAGATAAGGAGGTCCATCGCTTTTCTCAGAAGTATTAGTCCGAAATTGAACGCAATAGCGTAATTGGGGTTCGAACTCGCATACTGCAATATCGCAGTCCAGCACATTAGCTACTACACCACAAGGAATCCAACCGACATCTTAAGATGGAATCGAAACCGATTGACAAACGGTTTTAGATTTCTTTGAAATGAGCTAAGAATTCGCTAACTGTATCCCTTGCAGAGTAGCAATAGTCTTCGTAAATGGGGTTTCCTGGATATCATTCTAACCTGCATGAGAAGATGAGACTCCACTTCTGGATATCTGAGGAGTGTGATGTGTCCCTTAATTGTTATTTCTTCCAAGCCCACTCTGTCTCGGAGTGCTTGTACTTTTTAGGATGACAACTAAGCGTTAAAACATTCTGTTTAAAAAAAAGGATTCTTATTCAATAGACATTCTTGATGGCCTAAAACTAGAATTGTTTACTCAGAACGACTTTTAGTTACTTGAAAGCATTTAACAGTGCTCAAACAAATACTATTATTAAATAGAAATAATTACTTGAAGCTGCATAATTATTATTATTAGATAAAAATACTTGAAACGATGCCATAGTCTGCCAATTATTTGTATTATATAGTGTTGTATATACTTTTTCCTGAGAATATATCTGTATTTCCTCACATATCGTGGTTTGTCCTTTATTTAATATTACTAGCGTTCACTAACCAGAACACAACAAAACCAATTTATCCACCAGTTATGGATTAAACACTATCACTTTTTCTTCGAGGAGTTCTTAGGAATTAAATAACTGACAACGTTTGATGTGCCTTTGAACAAAAATCAGGAAAAACCTAAGGACAAGAAGGAGCCGAGAAAGTAAATACTCTATGTCTCGAGTGTTCATCGCTGAATTGTCTCTTGAGATTTTTTTTTTTTTTTTTGGCTTCATATTTTGAACGAAAATACGAGACTTCACAAACGTTAACAAAAAATAATAATAAAGCCGCTATTTTTAAACGTGAACATGGGATTTATGTTATTTTTACGAAAATCGGAAACACTCGGAACGTTCAAGCCGAATGAACTTGTTCTGCATTGAAGAAATAGGCTGAATGGCTACAAAAACCGTCTTTGATGTTTCAATTCTTTTGATGTTGCAGCAAAAACAAAACAAAATCAGAAAATAATGAAAGATAATGAATTAAAAGTATAACAGAAAAATAAAAACAAATGTTCGTTTTTGATATTCCGTGCTGTGACTCAGCTATTTTTGTAAGTTCTCTTCGAATTGTGTTTGGATTGAATCTTCTTCTTCTTCTTCTTCTTGGTGGGGCTATGAATTGGCTGACTATATTCCTGTATCAGGTTAAGAAACCGATAAGCAAAAAATTGAGGAGTTCATTAAACTGCATCCGATATGCCCTTTATGGCAATTATTCTTGGGTCAACTCTGACCGGGAGTGGTAGTACCTGTTAGGATCTCATATATATATATATATATATATGAAATAAATCTGTTTAAATTTTGTGGTCAGGAGTAACCTAAAAACAAAACAAAAAAACACTGAAGAAAGAACAACATGAAAAATGTAAATATCAACATTCAATGAACTTCTACGCATAAAATAACCCGAAATGAGTTGGCATGCCGTTAAAATCAATCAATATGGTCCCAGTCTGATTTTCTTGATTTGGTCTGACTAGAAAATGGAACTCAAATCAGAATTCTGTTTCAGACTTTATCACAATGCTACAGAAACGTCTTACAAGTTAACTCAGGTTTATAGAGATTAACTCCAATTCTGTGTACAAGTTTTTGGTGTTACCAAGTATTTTGGGGTTGTCGAGAGTCTATTGAAAATACCCCAATTCTTTTCAACAGTTCACTTTTTGATGCACTTTTTACAAACACTAACCGGAAAGTCACAGCATCTATGCGGCCAGTCAAACTACTACGATATTCAAAGATGATACCACAATATATCGTTGATTAATATGAATTAAAACTCAGCTGAGTAGGATTTACATCATTTATATATTCTACCGGTAAACCTTTGTATGTTTGGTGGTCGTGCAATATAGCAAATATCGTTTTAATCCAGAATTATGAGCTAAAAATCTAAAGGTTGACTTATATTCCACATCGACTCGTACACTGCAATTTACGGAAGTTAGTAATAATTACAACCCAATCAACTAAAATATCATCGATAACATGAACTCACCTGTTTGAATGTTACCACCTGTCATCACTTTAGTTGAATAATGGAATATTCTGTTTTGAACGAGAAGAAAGAAAAGGGCTATATTTCATCATGTTCTCCTCGGATTCTATCATATTTTCTTACAGTTCTTTCTGGCAATTCTTCTTCTTCTTCTTCTTCTTCTTCTTCTTCTTCTTCTTCTTCTTCTTCTTCTTCTTCTTCTTCTTTTCAAATGTAATAGAAAATGGACATGTCGTCACGGATTCAATTCCTGAACGAGGCTGACTCGATTCCCCATAGCATTTATGCCCTTGGGAAAGGAATGAATTAAGTTAATGTCTATCCAGCAATGGGTAAAAAGTAAAGAAGTCTGGGCTCTTTAGTTATAGTTAAGAGAATAAAAACTTAGAACCAAAACCTGTTAATCCCTGCTTAAAATGACCTTGTGTCACATCCTGCAGTGCTGATGCGTTGGTATATATATATATATATATATATATATATATATATATATACTAACCTACTATGTCAATAACATGGAGGTAGGGAAAGAATTAAGTTGTTAAAAAGAAATTTCCCCAGTGAGAACCCGCTACATAAGATATTTAACAAAAATTGTGTTAAATTAAGCTATAGTTGTATGCCCAACATCAATGGCATAATAAACAAGAGTAATATAGCTAAACTAAACTAAGAGAAAAATAAGGTGATTGCTAAATGTAATTGTAGAGATAAGGTTAAGTGCCCACTGGAAGGCAAATGTAAACAGGAATGTGTAGTGTATAAAGTGGAAGTGTATAATGATCCGAGTAATGATAGAAATAAAAAGGTATATTTTGGGTCGATGCAAGGGGAATTTAAGACTAGGTACTATAACCATAGAACGAGTTTCTTCCACGAGAAATATAGGCATAGTACCACGTTATCTAGTTATGTTTGGGAGGTCAAAGATAAAAAAGGAATAGATCCAATAATGAAATGGGAAGTGATAAAGAAATGCCGTAAATATAGGGCTGGCGACAGGGACTGTTTGCTTTGCAATGAGGAAAAATCAGCAATAGCTTCTTGTAAAAGTAGGGATATGTTAAACCAAAGGTCAGAGGTTTTAAACAGTTGTAAACACAAAAGGGGGTGGCTACTCTATGATTAGAGATAGGTTTTTACGTATTTATACCTGAGGGTTTTTTTTTTTTTTTTTAATAAACTAGATATTAAAAATAAGGGTTTTTGTTCATTTTATTTATTTATTTATTTCTGTTGTTATGTAAATTTTAAGCTGAGTAGGTTTTGGTGAATATAAAAATGGTGTTTTCTCCTTTGTTGTCGGTCGGTGCGAGATACCCTGATGATCCGTTGAGGTGAAACTTTTGTAGGAGAATTCCGACTCGCGATTTAAGTTAATTTTATATATATATATATATATATATATATATATAGTTTCTTAACTCTATTTCATTTTTCATTTTCTTTCCTCATTAAGTTTCAACCAAAATATTCTCATTCTAATTCCTCCCTGTAATTCAGTTTCTTTAAAAACTTAGATAGCCATAATTGTTAATTGCAAAGAAATAAAGGAATTAAAAAAAAACACGCTACATGCCCGAGAGAAAAAAGAAATGAAATATACGAAAGAAAGAAAGAAAGAAAGAGATGACAGAGAGGAAGTGATACTACTGTAACATATTGACCCCGGCCAAGCTGTCAAAATAGGAAATGCACCTGTGTAAATAACAGGTGCGTCCGGTCGAGGAATATCAGGATATAACCTTGACCGTGGACGGGTTGAATGAGTGCGACTTGCGACGTCCACAAGAAGAAGGTGATCATCGAACAATTATATAACCCGGGTGAAGACAGGAAGTCAGATCAGATGGAGATCAGAGGAGTTGGAGAAAAGAGGGGCACCCAGAAAGACTGGGCCCCCAGGCCCCCGGTTGAGCAGCTCAGGAGAACGGGAAAGAAACGCTGTTATGGCCATAAGAGTTGGGGGTCAATATGTTGCAGTTCTGTTCGGTCTCCAATTCCCTCTCACAGTAAAACCTTTAGTAACCCTTTTGAACCCTTTTAAATAAAGTGACAGGTGTATTTTTCTAAAGAGCTGTGTCGCTCGTCTTTATTGTGTCGTCGTTATGATTCTGCATCTGCATCAGCATATAAGTATGCAACACTACTTTATTTCAGTTGCTTATCGTCTGTTTTAAAGAAAATAAAACAAATCCATTTTGTTATGAAAATATTCAAATATATTTTGCAACCAAATAGTCACTAATATAAATTAGCATAATTAAAAAAGATTGAATACTTAATCTCAGATGGAAAGCACTTTTTTGTCCTACAAATAATTCTCAGACTAAATCCCAAGATACACAAGATTCCACTGGCTTTAAACCCAATGCCCCCCACCGTCATATTCAAGAATTAGTTTTTTTCGAATTCGATTTAATCGGACTAGGTAAATCGATAAGGTACAGAAATATCAATAATGGCATAAAACAGCAAGAGTGACCTTAAAGACATCGATAGAACTAAGAAAATCTTTGTTATATCTGATAATTCGAGTAATTTATATATGATGAGCCCAAATGAATATAAACAAATCTTACATAAAAAAGCAATGAAATATTAAAAAAAAGCTCCACCTAATTTTGAGGCCGATCTGAATAAAGAATCCGAATGATTACTTTAAAACTATCGAAATAAGACCGACAAGACATGCAGGGCACTGCTGGAGAACTCACAAGCGACATTCTCCTTTGGACCACATCACACGGACGAGTAAGTGTGAGACGACCAACAAGAACCTATCTACAACAGTTTTGTACGGACACAGGATGTAGTCTAGAAGACCTACCGGAAGCGATGAATGATAGAGACGAACGGGGAGAGAGAGAGAGAGAGAGAGAGAGAGAGGGGAAACCATACTAGAAGCTCGAGATGATAAAATTGAAAATAGAAGATCAGATTGAAAAATTTGATATCAAAAATTGATTTAGCAGTTTCATTATCATCATCATGTCACACCGCCAACGCAGATCTTCCAGACCTTCTCCCGCCACCGTCCATTGCTCCCGGTAGGTCTTCAAATCTACATCCTGTATCGGCACAGAGCTGTTGTATATAGGTTTTAGCTGGTCGTTCTGCCTTTGCTCGTCCATGTGAAGGGGTCCACAGGAGTATGTCACTTATGGGCTCGTCCCTACCTCTTCAGCAGTGTCCCGCATGTCTGGTTCGTCTAATTTGGATAGTTTCGTGATGTGTGATTAGTGGCCGTACGGCTGCTGTTTTGTGGGGTGCTGCCTCCGGGACATGTTCAATATTGCTCGTAGCATTTATCACATTAATGGACCACTAGATTAATTAATCCCATTAAAACGCAAATGGGGAAATCAGTGAAGTGTTGTATATTGACCTACGACCAGGCCGGGCTGTCAAAATAGGAAATGCACCTGTGTAAATAACAGGTGCATCCGGTCGAGAAATATCAGAATTATAACATTGACCGTGGACTGGTTGGATGAGCGCGAAGTTTTGACACCCACAAGAAGAAGGTGTGTGTTGAACTATTATATAACTCAGTGCACAGGAAATTCAATCAGTTTTGGAGACCAGACCAGTTGGAGAGAAGAGTGGTAGAGAAAACCAGCACCCAGAGAGGCTGGGCCCCCAGGCCCCCGCTTGAGCAGCCCAGGAGAACGGGAAAGAAACGCGGTTATGGCCAATAGAGTGGGGGTCAGTATGTTGCAGTTCTGTTCGGTCTCCAACTCCCTTTCACACACAACCCTTTCAAATAATGTGAGAGGTATATTTTTCTAAGAACTATGTCGCTCGTCTTATTGTATCGTCGTTATGATTTTGCATGCATAATCATATGTGTTTGTATAGTTGGTCATGGTTGTGACTATACAACAGAAGGTTATTTTGCTGGATATCTATATTAGAGATTAGTTCTAAATATAAACCAGTTCAAAATGTAAATATTGAGATTAGTTCTAAATATAAACCAATGGCGGAGTGAATGATCTTATTAAGTGGTTCAAGGATTATAGCAAAAATGATGATTGCCCCTTGATAAATAAATACCTTCTGATAAATAAATGCCCTTTGATAGAATATGACATTAAATAATTTTACCTATTATGGAAAAAAAAAGAGTAAACGAGGCATTGAATCTGGCTAGGGAATTATTGTTGTTAACGGATGATAAAATTAAAATCATTAAACATTGCCTTAAATCGTTGCTGACCAGCTAGAAACTATATTCAACAACCCTGTGCCGATACGGGATATGGCCTTGCAGACCTCCTGGGAGCGATGGACAATAGAGACGGGCGGCGAGAAAGGGTCAGGGGAATCTGTGCAGGCAGCGTGACATGATGATGATGATTGCTGTACTATAATGAAGTTTTATGGATCAAAAAGAAGCTAGTGGAAATTTCGATACCCCTATGGGAGCTGACGATGTGGCAAGATCCATGAGCTAGTGTATTGCTTGCTGTTATACAACCTCAACAATATTATTGACCCCAGCAACCATAGTCTCCATCGAGATGACGGGTAGATTATTGTTGATAATTGCATCCCGGGAAAAGGCAATGTAATTAGGACAAAAATTATTGGTTTTTCGACAAGTTTGGACTTAAATTAGATATCCAAAATAGCTAAAAAATTACTGATTACTTGGATATTACACTAAACATGTACAATGATACTGTGTCCCGATTCAGGAAAAACAACCAATACAATTGTTACATTAACGTGGCTTCTAACCAACCGATATAAGTTTTAAAATATATTCCTAAAGGTATTAGGTTTAGATTATCTACTAATTCTTCTGACATCAACATCTTTACTCAAAGCAAGCATGATTATGAGCTGGTCCTAAAGAATAGTGGTTTCAAAACCACACATGAAACATTCAATATACGAAGTAAGGGAAAAATAGGTCAAGGAAATTGTTATGATTCCTGCCGCCATATAATATGCTCGCAGCTAAAAAAAAAAAAAAAAATTAGGGAAGGAATTCTTTAAATAAATAAAAAAGACATTTCCCCCATTGAACAACCAAATATTTAACAAAAATACAGTTAAATTGAATTATTGTTGCCTGCAGAATGTCACCAATGTAAAATGATAACAAAATTAAATAATAAGCAACAAAATGAATTCTATAGATGTAAATGTATTAATTAGGCTGCATGTCAATATGAGTGTGTGGTATATAAAATTAGGGCGTATAATAATAATAACAATAATACGGTAAAAAGTGCACGTGGGTTCTATCCAAGGAGCTTTCCCTCCAAAAAAGATATTGCCACAGATGTTGTTTCGAACATGAATTATACAGGCACGGGATTAGTTTATCTATGGGTAGAAAGGGATTAGCGCAAAAGAAAATACTAACAATTTTATCTTGGATCTGATTGCTTTGGTATCTTTGTTCATGGCATATCAACCTTCGTGGATTATTTAATGCCAAATCCCTGTTTGTACAAGAAAAGCAGTGATACTATTTAACCCATTGCTCGGATGATAAGATTGGTTGGCTGGTTGTTGGTTTTTATGGCATATCAACTTTTGTAGATTATTTAAAGCCAAATGTATTTTTATACAAATAATCAGTTCTATTTCAAACAATTTAGTTTAGCATGAGTACACAATTTAATTGAAAAATATTTCTATTTCAAGCTATTCAGTTTAGTTAAACAGTTTTAATTCAAACAATTCAGTTTAGTACGAGTATAGTTTTTGTCCACACTCAGAAAGATGTCAAAACAGTTCTATCTCGAATAATTCAATTTAGCGTAGTACAGTTTTCATGTCAAAAATAGTTCTATTTCGGACAATTCAGTTTAGCCTAAGTATGCAATTTGCATGTTAAAACAGTGTTATTTTAAGTAATTTAGTTTTGCATAAGTACGCAGATTAGTTTTATTTAACCCATAGATAGGGCCATTATCAGGTGCTACCACTCCGGGCCAGAGTGGACCTGGGAGCGATGGCAATGAAGGGGTGTTCCCTATTCCCCTAAGCTCAAACATTAATGGAACCTCAACATCAGGTTTTTTAGTGTCATATGCAAGACACTCGTTGTTGGGTGGTCTAACACCTCTTCAGAGATTCAGTCGGTGTATTCTACAGTCCCAGCCGACTGGACAACGGAGGATAAGAGGTTTCATTCCTTTACCAATATTATTAATCCAAAAGTGAACGTATTAGCCCTACTGGAATTCCAACTCCTTAACTTTGACGTCGCAGTCCAGCATTTTAGTCATTACACCTCGGGAACTCCTCTTTATTCAATTTGAATAGGACTTGATATTCGATTTGCAACACCGATAAAACAAAACAAGAAAAAAAAGAAAAAAACATAAGTGTAGCATTCAAAGGTTCTGAGTTGTTAAACGTGTGGACAAAATAAAACAGGTCAATCAGTATGATTGAAGTTATTGAAACTAAGGTCAATCTGAGACTACGACTGATTCGATGGTTTCAATCCGTCGACCTAACATTAGAAGTTAGGTATTAGTTAAACAGTTACATGGGAAAAGGGATTCAACGAAGCTGTTGTGTTCCACCTGAGCTCTTAACTCCTTGTAAAGATAACGCGAGGAAAATAGTTGTTGTAGAACAATATATGTGCACAAAAGAATGGTATCTGTTATTGTTATTTCAGCCAAAAAGTGTTAGAGCGTCTAGGATTTACCTAAGATAGAAAATAAAACGAGACAACTATTTTAGAAAATGACCTGAGTCAAAATTTCGTCTTCTTTCTTTCTTTCTTTCTTTGTTTCTTTCTTTGTTTCTTTGTTTGTTTCTTTGTTTCTTTGTTTGTTTCTTTGTTTCTTTATTTGTTTGTTTGTTTCTTTCTTTGTTTCTTTGTTTGTTTCTTTGTTTCTTTGTTTCTTTCTTTGTTTCTTTCTTTGTTTCTTTGTTTCTTTGTTTCTTTCTTTCTTTTTACTATGTATTTCTTTTTACCTTTTAATTTTCAGTTCTTTCTTTTTTGCTTTCTTTCTTTAGTTCATACATTTTTTATTTCTTTTTTCTTCTTCTTCTTTTGCTTGTTCATACTTTTTTCTTCTTTCTTTCTTTCAAAATTTTTATTGTTTGCTTGTTTCTATTAGTTTCATATTTATGCTTTCTGTTTTATCAGTTTCTTTTTTCTTCTTTTCTTTCGTTCATTCTTTTTCTTTCTTTTTCTTTCTTTTTCTTTCTTTCTATCTTTATCCTTCTTTTTCTTTCTTTTTTTTTTCTTTCTTTCTTTCTTTCTGTTTTTTATCCTTCTTTCTATTTTTTATCATTCTTCTTCTTTTTCTTTCTTTCTTTCTTTCTTTCTTTCTACTTTTATCTTTCTTTCTTTCTTTCCTTCTTTCTTTCTTTCTTTCTATTTTTATCCTTCTTCTATTTCTTCTTTCTTTCTTTCTTTCTTTCTTTCTTTCTTTTTAACCTTTTCTTTCTTTCTTTTTTTCTTTCTATTTTTTTTCCTTTTTTCCTTTCTTTCTTTCTTTTTTTTCTTTCTTTCTCCTTCTTTCTTTCTTTCTTTCTATTTTTATCCTTCTTTCTTTCTTTCTTTCTTTCTGTTATTTTATCATTCTTTCTTTTTTTCTTTCTTTCTTTATTTCTCTTTTCTTCTTTCTTTCTTTTTTTTCTCAATCAATAATGGTATTCCTTTTTTGTATACATATCATCGTGTCTTCATAATAAAAGTGTTTGCAAAATATCTTATCCAAAGATATATATGTATCTATCTACACTCACACAAAAGAAATATGCAGAACCGCTGCCATGGATAAATAATGACATAAATAGTCCTTTCTATTTTATAAATCTATTTGCATTGAATGAAAACTCACATAATGGGATTTTTTTATTCCCTTAGCCAATAACAAACCTATAAATAAATTTTGCATTCAATTCAGTAAAATTCATTTTCGATTTAACAGTAAAGAACTAAATGTTCCTTCAATTTCCATTCTTTCTTATAAGGACAATGAATACGTTAAACCTACAAGGCATATATTTCCCTCTGTAATATCCTTTTATGAGAAGTTTTCATCATACCTAAAAATGAGACCCAATTTTAGAAGTTCTCTATATAGAACGACTCTCAGAGAATTATTGAGTGTATAGAACATGAAACTAGCTTTTGATGATTTTAAAATTCTATGATAAAATACTATTACATGAAGGCTTTTATAATTCATCCTCCACACACGCACAAATCTCTGTGTGTGTATATATATATATATATATATATATATATATATATGTATGTATAAATATAGATACATTGTCATCCACAGACAGACAGTTCCGTTCTATCAGAATTCAACAGTGTGGCTAGACACGAAGGACGCTCGAAGCCGGGATCGAAACCCGTCCAATTTTACGTTAGACTAAGTTTCAGACCTCTCGGCCACCAAGCGGACCACGTTGGCAAAGGGAATTTTAAGGTATTTATTCTAGCAACAGCAGCAGCAGCCTTTGTTTACATTTTTTATACCTTATCGGCTACCAGAGTGCTCAATTCTTGCGAAGAGCTTTGCATTACGCTAGCGGCGGCCGACAATTCCTTCACCTGAGTGCCCAACCCCCATGGGGGAACGTATATATATATATATATTATGAAGAAAATAGAAAAACGAAGTGATCCAAAAGTGATGATTTTTTTATGATGGAAAGTCAACATTACAACGTTTTGGTTTTAATAAACCTTCATCAGGACTTTAAGATAGTTAAAAATGTTGTTTGTACAGCGATGGATTTTTTGAAAAAATAAAACATCAATCGTTGTTCAAGCAACATTTTTCACTCTTTTAAAGTCCTGATGAAGGTTTATTAAAACCGAAACGTTTTAATATGGACTTTCCGTCGTAAAAAAATTCATCACTTTTGGATTATTTTATTTTTCTACTTTCTTCATTCTGTCGGACTTATTTCCATTATTTACTTCCATATATATATATATATATATATATTTACTAATCTAATATCTACCTGCATTCACGGTACCAGAAAAAAAAACCGAAAAAAAACCTGCCAGGAACAAGAGATAAAAGTATCTCGAATCACTGCCGGGGAAAAAAGAAAAAATTATAGGTCAAAAAGAAAGAAAAGACCAACCTCGTCCGACCCCTTGAAAAAATCAAGGGATACGCAGTCAGTTGGTCAAAAGAAAACTAAAAACCTTCCACGAATCCTGCAATGCTACAATTACAAAAGTGCTCAACACAAGTGGAGACAATTATAAAATTAACTTAAATCGCGAGTTGGAAATCTTCTACTAAAGTTTCACCTTATCGGATCATCAGGAAGTTAGGCTTCCTGATGATCCGATATGGTGAAACTTTAGTAGAAGATTTCCAACTCGCGATTTAAGTTAATTTTTTATATACATATATATATATATATATATGCTGTGGAGAGGACCAACCAAGTGTGATGACAAGTGAGAGAGAGAGAGAAAGAGAGAAAGAGGAAGGGAGAGGTGATCTGTGCTGGGACATGTTTATACACTTTTTGAGTCAAGTGACAGCAAAGTTTATGGCATAATAATCACGTTGTTCATTATGGCGCTGAACTGGATTGCAAATACTTTATTTCATGGTAGCTTCTAACCAACAACTATGTATGGAAAGATATATATATATATATATATATATATATATATATATATGAAGATTAGTTTATATGAAGAAACCATTGGAAAACTACATTTTTATTGATAGCACGGATTCACATGACTCTCTTGCAATCGATCTTGGTGGTTCCTAATCACGGTATCCAGTGTCCGCATAATGTCCATGTTTGAAAGTTCGCAGCAGATCTCCGTTTACCGGTACCTCCATGCTTCCCCAGCAATGCCCAGCGTGTCTTTGTCATCTTACATGGATAGTTTGCGATATGGGAAGTAATTGATTGCACAGCTTATGTTTTGTGGGGTGCTGCTTATAGAATTTGTCTAAAACAACACCCAGCATCATTGTGGTGTCCTGATCCGGCTTTTTCTCGTGACATTTCATTAAAGTACGAATGGTGCTACTAGAGAGTAGTACTAATGTGGCTCAAGTTTGGAAGAAATTCTCTATTAATTTAGCAGAGAGAAAAGATTTCCACATGGTCGATACCATGTCAAAAGCAATTCCTACTTTTCCAAAGAGTATATTGCCATTATTTTCAATCGATAAGATCTTGCTACCTAGGTATGTGAACTTGTCCACTTAAATAAGAGTTTTGTCGTTTGATGCGGAGATAGCACTATCTTGTTTGAAATATATAAACATGTTTTATCAGATTTCATGTCGAGGACAATGCCTCTTGCTGCCTGATTAAGGCTATGCAACAGAGATTCGGCTGGGGCAGATGTATAAGCATGAAACGTTATAAAATCTACGCTGCCTGTATCTGTTTCTACAGGATATCCTATATATATATATATATATATATATATATATATATATAAACAATGGTAGATATATAAAGTTTTCTACTTTACCTTTGCATAATAACTGTTTTAAAACTTTTTTAATACACTTAAAAAAAATTTCCACTAAAATGCTTCCTACAGAGGATGAGGTAATATCCAAATTAATGGAAAAAAAAACAGTAACGATAAGAACTACAAAGAAAAATAATAATGATAATAATAATATTCAACTGAAGGAAAGTGATTAGAGAAATACGTACTAAGACCTTTCTTGAGAACTGAAGAAAACTATGGAACATAAGAATGACGGTGATACCAGTTGTAATTGGTGCACTCGGTACAGTCACCAAAGGATCGGTACATGGATTGGAGGATTTGGAAATAAGAAAGCCAGTGATTACCATCCAAACTGCAGCATTGCTAAGATCAGCCAGAATACTGGGAAGAGTCCTGCTGACGTAGGAAGATTGCTGTCACTCAGACTACAGTGAAAATCCATCAGCTAACGCTGGTGTGAAACGCTTTCAAATGAGTAAAATAGAAATCATTTTTTGTCTTATCAATTTTGTTTTGCGATCGCTCATCACACACACACACATACAAACACACACACACACACACAAACACACATACACACACACACAAAAACACACACGCACACATACATACACACACTAACACACAGACAGACACACACAAACACACACACACACACATACACACACTAACACACACACACACACACACAAACACACACACACACAAACACACACTAACACACACACACACAAACACACAAACACACAGAAAAACACACACATACACACACTAACACAAACACACACACACATACACACTAACACACACACACACACATACACACACTAACACACACACACACACATACACACACTAACACACACACACAAAAACCACACACACACAAAACATACGCACACGCACATACACATACACAAAAACACACACACATACACACACCAATACATACACACAAAAACACCCCCCACACACACACACATATATATATATATATATATATATATATATATACGAGGATCATTAAATAAGTTTCCAGACTTTTTTCGTATGGGCACTTTTATTGATAGTACACACATGAAAAACTAGTCCCCTTCGAAGTAATCTCTTCCGGCTGCAGTGAACTTGTACTATTCCAACAACTTCTGCAAGGCCTCATGGGAGTCCTCTTGTGTGAGCGTGCCAATGACCTTTGTCACAGCCTCTTTCATCTCCTCAATTGTCTCATAACGACAGCCTCTGAGCTTAGGGCATAACCAAAAGTCAGAGGGAGCAAGGTCTGGACTATAGAGACGGCGAGGAACTGTCTTGATGCCCATCTTGGTCAAATAGTGTGTGACAAGGATGGAGTTGTGGACTGGTGCATTGTTCTGGTGGAAATACCACTGACCCGATTTGAAGAGTGCAGGGCTTTCCGACGGAATCTCTTGCTAAACTCCCTTAAAACCTCAACATAGCAACCCTAACCCTAACCCTAAGCCTTTGGCTAATCCACTCTGGTGTATTGACTTCCTTACTCCTCCCACACCTCTCATTATCCCTCACAGACTCCCTGCCTTCCTTGAACCTCTTAAAAAACTGATGTTCGATTTATGCAAGGTGGTCGAAAAGCAGTCTGAAGCATTCCATACATTTCTGTGGCCTTTTTTCCAAGTTTAAAACTGAATTTTATTGCATATTGTTCTTCTAAAGTATCCTCACGTCCAGATTGCATTTTTAGTAGGGTATATTCCAATTGCTGCTGTAGCTGTTGGTTTGAACCTGAAGTCATAAAAATTGGTCTCTCACTGAATTTTCAAGAGTTTACGACAATTTTAGATGCCTGTGCAAAAGAAGTCTGGAAACCTATTGAAGGCATTACGTGTATATATATATATATATATATATATATATATATATATATATATATATATATAATGGTAAGAATTCAACGACGAAAGCACCTTCAAACCGCAAAATCTTTAGGGTGCTCAAAACTTAAACTGCAATATCCCGATTTATCAATAATCATAAAAAATTAAAGGCAGGTAATAACTCACGACTCAGGGTTTCACATTTCTGATCATCAGGTGAACTGGTGATCCACACGTTTCATATATTCAATACCAGACATTATTATACACTTTCTAAGTCAAATAGAGTCAGCATTAATGGCATAATACGTCATGTGATTCAATAGTTATTGTCATGGTGACATCTCGCCTGCAACTAAGAGAACATGAGTTAACATGAAGAAACAAGAAAACTTTCCTTTTAACTTTTGTGTCAAATCTGCTGCATTCTGTACAGAAAACTTACAGTTTGTAGATTTGGTTTAGTTTGCTTTCTTTGTTTAAAGGCATATCAACCTTTAGGTGTTATTTAAAGCCAAATTATATTTGTGCAACAACAGCGATACTATTTAACCAATAGCCGGGAAAAACTAAGCTTGGATTGGTTTTGGCTTGGTTCGGTTTGGTTTTATGGCATATCAACCATTAATGGTTATTTAAGGCCAAATCCTGTTTTTACATCTATATCAAATATATAGGATTTGGTTTGGTTAGGTTTTTATGGCATATCAACCATTAATGGTTATTTAAGGCCAATTCCTGTTTTTACATCTATATTAAATATATGATTTTTTAAAACTCATTTTGTAGATCCACACAAATAAATGATCAAACTGTTCGAATTGATTTCGCATGTCATTTGTTTGCACTCAGTTCAAATGTCGAACATTCAATGTGACCCATCGATAAGACCCTATCCTGAGTGGAGCAGGAAGTGATGGCAATGAAGGGATACTCTGCATTCATCAAAGCTCCAGTATTGCGGGAACCAAAAAAGAGGGGCAGTTGGTGTATTCTACAACCTCAGCTTACTGGGCTGATTTAGTTTGATTTCATTGTTTAATGGCATATCAACCTTTGATGGTTATTTAATGCCAAAGCCATCCTCATAGAACAGCAGTGATACCATTTAACCTGTGGAAAAGTAGGTTTAGTTATATTTCTTTGCTTAATGGCATATCAGCCTTTGTGGGTTACTTATTATCGAACCTTCCTTTTTGAAAAACAGATGTGGTACTGTTTAACAGATAGTAAGGGGTATAAGGAGGTTCATTGTTTTCCCGTGGGTATTTGTCCTGAAATGAATGCAATAGAGCGGCCGGTGTTCGAACTCACTCATTACAATATCGCAATCAAGTCACTTGGCTACTGAGATTCCCATCACGATCTGATAGTTGAACAAATTCCAAGCCATTTTTGCGCCGACTTAAAGACAGTTCAAAAGTTCATTTTAGTACTACCAGCTCACGTGGTATAATTGATTATAATTTAAAAGAAACATAAAGTATACTTTGTGATCGTCAAATGACGCTTAATTTACCATTAATGGCAAACATTAAATTCTATATTAATTAAAATGAAGCAAAAAAAAACCCCAAAAAAAACAAACAAAAAAACAACTTAAGAATTGTCTTTTTTTTTAGATTCTAATTAACTTCTAAATATAAGATGCTGAAAATATTCAAAATTTAACGTTTATGAACTCAAACTGTTTTTGATTGAAGGTCTGGATTATTCATCGGAAATAATATTGCCCCAGGCAAATATCATGCTATTAACACTTTCAGAGGATATCTATTCACTTTTTTTTATCTAGCAGTAAATAAACTAATAATAGCTTAGCCTAAAACAATTTTGCCTTTAATTGCGGAACATTCTGGTTTTAAAAGATATCATCAACATCATCATCATTATCAAGTCACGCGGTTAGCACGGATTTCCTTGACTTTCTATCTCTCTCTCTCTCTCTCTCTCCCGCGGTTAGCACGGATTTCCTTGAATCTCTCTCTCTCTCTCTCTCTCTCTCTCTCTCTCTCTATCACGCGGTTAGCACGGATTTCCTTGAATATCTCTCTCTCTTTCTCACTCACACACACACGCGCGGTTAACACGGATTTCCTTGACTCTATCTCTCTCTCTCTCTCACGCAATTAGCACGGATTTCCTTGAATCTCTCTCTCTCTCTCTTTCTCTCTCTCGCTCTCGCGCGCGGTTAGCACGGATTTCCTTGACTCTCTCTCTCTCTCTCTCTCTCTCTCTCTCTTATGCGGTTAGCACGGATATCCTTGAATCTCTCTCTCTCTCTTTCTCACTCACACACACACGCGCGGTTAACATGGATTTCCTTGACTCTATCTCTCTCTCTCTCTCACGCAATTAGCACGGATTTCCTTGAATCTCTCTCTCTCTCTTTCTCTCTCTCTCTCTCTCTCTCTCTCTCGCGCGGTTAGCACGGATTTCCTTGACTCTCTCTCTCTCTCTCTCTCTCTCTCTCTCTTATGCGGTTAGCACGGATATCCTTGAATCTCTCTCTCTCTCTCTCTCTCTCTCTCACGCGGTTAGCACGGATTTCCTTGAATATCTCTCTCTCACTCTCTCACACGCACACGCGGTTATCACGGATTTCCTTGACTCTATCTCTTTCTCTCTCTCTCTCACGCAATTAGCACGGATTTCATTGAATCTCTCTCTCTCTCTCTCTCCCACACACACGCGGTTAGCTCGGATTTCCTTGACTCTCTCTCTCTCTTCATTCGTCCCAATCATCCATTGCTTCCGATAGATCCTCCTGACTACATCCTATGTCTACACTGAACTGTTGTTGATATGTTCATGTTAATCGGCCCAAACGGGGATGTCTATGTGAAGTGGTTCATAGGAGAATGTCACATGATTTCGTCATTTCTTCCCTAGAGGTGTCTTGCATGTCTTGATCGTCTTATTTGGATTGTTTTAGAGATGGGTGGTAAGTGGCCGTACATATATTGTTTCGTGAAGTGTTGTACAGACACAAACACATGTACAGACACAAACACACACACACATGCATGCACATGCACACAAATACACACTTATACGCACATAAATAAATATATATATATATATATATATATATATATTTATGTACACTTTTAGGGTCTGATCTATGGGTAAAATAGATCTTTTTTGTTTGGTTTGGTTGGGTTGGGTTGGGTGGGGTTTTCTTGAAGATCAACCTTTGTAGATCATTTTATGCAAAATCTATTATTATACAAAAAACAGTTCTATTTCAAACAATTCGGTTTGGCATGAATACAGAGTTTAATTGTCAAAATCATTTCTATTTCAAGCTATTCAGTTTAGTTAAACAGTTCTATTTCATACAATTCAGTAAAGTATATGCATAGTTTTTTTATACACTCTTAAAGGTAAAAACATTTCTACTTCAAACAACTCAGTATACCATAAGTACAGTTTCAATGTCAAATACCGTTGTATTTCAATCAATTCAGTTTAGTATGTAAAAACAGTCCCATTCCAAGCAATTCAGTTTAACGTAAGTACGTAGTTTAAACGTCAAAATAGATTTAATTTAGGCAATTTAGTTTACCATGAATAGGCAGTATAAATGTCAAAACAGTTCTATTTCAAGCAATTCAGTTTAGCATAAGTACGCAGGTTACTCCTCTTTGACCCATAGATAGGACCCTATCAGGTGCTATCACTCCGAGACAAAGTGGACCCGGAAGCAATAGCGATGAAAGGGGTACACTGCATTCCCGAAAGCTCTAGTATTACTGGAAACTAACCATCAAATTGTCTTGTATCCTATCCAGAACACTCGTTGGGGAGGATCTTACCCCTCTGCAGAGGTGGAGTCGGTGTATTCTACAGCACCAGCCGACTGAGCAAGATCTATTTTTTAGTCAGTCATCTCTGGCACGTCCATGTGAAGAAGGTCAAAGGAGAACGTCACTTATGATTTCGTCCTTGCTTTTCCAGCAATGTTCCGAATGCCTTGTTTGTATTGGAGTGTTTTACAGATGAGAGGTAAATAGTAGGGTATCAGTTGGAGTATTTTAGAGATGATGGGTAAATAGTAGGGCAGACGGGGTTCTTCAGCCTTGGTGAGGCAACTAGTCTAGGAGAAAGAAAACTCTGAATTCAAACTCCGCTTAAAAATTGACCGCGTGTCAAAGCCTGCCCGAGTGGAGGGGTTGGTAAATATGATTATATACTTTGTAGCCATCGATTTTGAAGGATGATGATGAAGAAGTAAGATGCCGAGAGTCGAAATGGGTTTTTGTGAATAGGTTTTTATTTGCAGCATGGAATATTGGGTTTGCTTTTGGTGCTGCAAGACTCGTGAAGGGTTGTGAGTATTGAGACGAAATTGAGTTATGAGAAGTTGAGATGGCAGCGTGTGTCGTCGGGCGTGTGAGGGATTGTGTTTTTTGCATTTTTGACGAAAGACATGTTGCAGTTGTAGGAATTGAACTTTGGATGTCACTGTGAGTTTCGTGGCTGGTATTTGGGGGAGAGTAGGTGTGTCCATGCGTGTCGAGAGCGGGATTACGCTCAGATCGACATAGCCGATTTTGGGGTGACATAAAGTTGTGCCTGTGCGAGGCATGTTGAATGCATCTAATTTATATTCAACTGGGATTCCTTATAAGGAATCCATAAATTAGATGGGTTCCCTCGTGTATCCATGTTGCTGCTGCTGCTGCTATTTTAAAGCCGCAGTGAGATGTCTTCACTGGGCAGCGTTGTACAGCCAAAACATCGCTATTGAAGAACGGCCAATGGGACGTCTGCACTGGTCGGCGTACTCCAGCCAAAGAGAGTGTGTTTGGCAGCTTACAAGATTTGGTGGGCGGAAATGAAGGTCCGGGCTGAATAGGATAAGTCATCCTGATTTGTTGAAATTAAGTGTCAAAATAAATTGCGCGCCAAACAAAAATACGACATTTTTCTCTTTTCTACAACTTCTGTAGCCAGTTGTCTCAAAGTAAAAACGAAATAGACATGACTGGGTGGGGAGAATGATCAAAACCCATTGTATACAAAGCTAGAAGAAAGAGCACAGATTAAAGGAAAATATTCCAAAAAGAAAAGAAAGAAAAATAATATGAGATACAAGAAAGACTTACCGTGGTTGTGGTGAATTGTTGGTATTTTTGGGGATATTCTGGGGTTTGTGTCGAACTTCTTTTTCTCCTTGCCCTATTTATTCGTTATCTTTTTATTTGTTAGTTGAAGCTGTAAATGGATCAAGGACGGAGAACGCAATTTTTATTCCACACGTCTAAAACTTTTTTGTGGTGGGAAACGTTCTTCCCGAGCCAGGAAAATTTGTATACACCATGGAACGGTGTAGAGAGATCTGACCCAGAGTTTCATTTTGAAGACCAACTTTTTCAGGGATGCACGAATCGCACTTCCTCTCTTAGGCGTCCGGGGAAATTGTTATTTTTGTATTTTAAAATCTTATTTCTTGTATATTTTGTTTTTATTTTTTATGTCATTGATTTTTTAAAATGTATTTTTTATCCCCACTATAATACGAGGAAAATAAATAGATAAATAAAGATTACTTTTTGATCTGTACCCGCTGTAGATGAAAAGAAAATGATATTTTAAAAGCATCAAAGTATATAACAGTATGGATAGGTCAAAATAAGACGTGGATTTAGGCGAATTTGAAAAATAACCACGTTCCATTGAAAAATGAAAAACAAATTTTTATTAAAATCAATATAGGTGGTTTCTTTTGTCATTTTTTTTTATTGTAATGGAATAAACCTCACATATTTCGAAGTTCAAATCAGTTTCTACGTTAATGAGAATTGATCAGGTGATAAGCCTTCAGCTTATATCTCTGCAGAACAATTTCTGCTTGTAAAGATATATTTGGTGCGAGGCGGGTAAGTGCTCGTGTGATATTTATCTTGGTAGGAAATAGATACGGTAATTCGAGTTCAAATCCAGGATGAGGCTGATTGCATTTTGTGTTGAGCACATAATCTTAGGAAAGGTTTGCAACCAACAATTCTCCCTTCAGATATGGGTAAGTAGTAGGATAGATTGGGCCCTTTAACTTTTGTATGCCAACCAGTCTAGGAGAAGGAAAATCAGAATTCACAATTGTTAAACTCTGCTTAAAAATTCATATTTTGTCGTTTCCTCGTCGTAGCATAGATGCTGCATATATATATATATATATATATATATATATATATGATTGAACATTATAAATATTTTTTGTGTACATATTTCTTGTTAATCGTTTCAAGTTGTCATATCGATCTTCTGATATCCGATAGGAATTGGTTCATTAACATTCCATAATTAGTTATTTCTCAGGTAATTTCTGCCCAACCTTAGGTCATCATTAGAGGAGGATGTACTGCAAAAGTGATGAAATTTTTGGATGTACATTACTACATTGTAAGAATGAGCGTTTGTACTGTTGTGTTCTGTAACGTTTACGTTTTAAAATTTGTTTCTAAAAATAGCGTCAGCAGCTAAAGACATTTAAGTACATTAGCACTGGATTCAAAATGAATTCTTTTAAATTTGAGTTATATATTTCTAATCCGCAAAGCCTCGAGAATTTGAAGTATTTGCTTGTTAAAAACTAGGGATTCTCGAGGCGCTACATAATTGATTAAGAAAAAGATTTGTAGGCAAAAATGTCTATAATGTTCAATCGGATATATAACAATGAAGAAATGCTTCCTATATATATATATATATATATATTCATATGTATATATATATATATATATATATATATATATATATATATATGTATGTATATTTAGGCAGCATTTCTTCGTTAATGCAAATTTCATTAAACATAATAGACATTTTATGCCTACATATTCTCTTTAGGATCCATTCAAATTCCCGTATTACTTTTATCTTATTCGGGGGGAATTGATTTAGGTATTGATTTAGGTATAGTGCCAGTAGCTAAAGACATTTAAGTACGTTATATATTATTATTATCAGAGATACAATCTCCTAGGGGACATTTAAATTTATATATAACGTTGGTTTTTTGCAACACCCCAATCGAGGGAGAGGAGTTATTTCTAATGACCAAATTCGAGGTTTTAAACTTATTATAATATATAATAAGTTTTATTTTTTTTATTAGGATCAGTGGGGAGTATGTTTTTGTGAATCAATGTTTTCATTATTTTTTCATCGGATTTATAATTGTAGTGCATTTAGTTACGATAATAATAATATATATGTTGGTTTAACCTCAACTACCCTGTCGAGGAGACTTACAATGCACCTTTCTGACACAAGTTCAATAGCTCAGCATTTAAAAAAAACATTCATGCCCAACAACACAACTACGAAAAATTCTCACCGACAACACAACAATACTCGAATATCAAAATAATAAACCAAAATTTCAGATTCTCGAAGCACTATATATTAGAAACCTGCAACCAGCACTTAATAGAATTAATTTTCAAACCAGTGCTAACGTACTTAAATGTCTTTAGCTACTGGCACTATTTACAGAATTACATTTAAAAGCAAGCGCCATAATCTCCAACAGCAAAGACGTCCTTACACAGTAGTAATTTGCTAAAACAAAAGTTACATCACTTTTGTAACGGATTCTCCCCTGATGATGGCCCAAAGTCGGGCAGAAAGTACTAGGGATACATACAACTATGGACAATACCTAAATCAATTCCCCCCGAATACGATAAAAGTAATACGGGAATTTGAACGGATCCAAAAGAGAATATGTAGACATAAAATGTCTATTATGTTTAATGAAATTTGCATATATATATATATATATATATATATATATATATATCCGTGTAATTTAGTATACAATGCTGCTATATCTTTTAATGAACGGTGCGGATTCTAATTGCAAATCAATTTCATATATATATATATATATATATATATATCATATTACATATAGATATCATATATATAATTTTAAAGCTTATATTCGTATATTACACATATATATTACATTTCTATAACATATATATATATATATATATATATATATATATATATATATATATATATATATATATATCCAAGGTCTGTCTGTAAAGGTAAAGGAACTGGCTGTGCTGTATGAGCAACGGGCGAAAGAGAGATAAGCGTTTTGTGTTATCCTCTAACATGATATGTTTGGAGTATATAACTGTAATCTTAGCTTTCTGCAACCATTTCATTTTTGTTATATAACATATGACTTGTATTTCGGTTTGTTCCTTGTGACCCCGTGTGCTTTGACAAGCTGTCACGTTATGATTAGTAAACAGGGGAATGGTAGTGCGCCGGGACAGTAAGGTCCAATAGGTGTGTAACCGGAAGGAGATCACTTGATATGAGAACCACACGGTCAGATTTAGACAGTCCAAAGAATCGAGAGTCAAGCCAGGGATAGGCAGTCGATCACAGGCGTCTCGGACGTCTCTGCCGATACGGCTTGCAAGGAAGTACAAGCGTTGCTACCCACTGGCTCCTGGAAAAAGATATGGGACAAGAGGAAGTCCCTTCTCTGAGTATATGCCTCTCCATCTATCTCTGAAACTAACTACAATCTTTGGGCCCCTTTCGGGAATAAAATGAAAGATATATTTTTATAAAGAAGTGTTTCGTTCGTTCATTTGTTGTATAGTCATATAATACAACTATACACATATACATATATATGCTGAATACATACTGACGCAATGAATAATAAAAACGAGTGAAGACTTCTTTAAAAATATATACCTCTCACTTAATTTGTAACGTTTGTGTGTGAGAGGGAGTTGGAGACTGAACAAAGACTGCAATATATTGACCCCCACTCTGATGGCCATCAGCGTTGTGTCTTTCTCGTTCTCCAGGGCTGCTCAACCGGAGGCCTGGGGGCTCTCTCTACTGGGTGTGGGCTTTCTCTACCCCATCTTGTCACTAACGGGTCTCCAAACTCACTGGGGGTCCCGGGGGCACCTTCTGCCGGGTGGTGGCTTTCCTTACCACATCCTTTCTCATCTCCAACTCGTCTTCCCCGAGTTATATAATAGTTCAATCGCCAATTCAATCGCCCACTCAATCTTTGGAATGGCATGTTTGATCGTCTTCAAGCGGAAATAACTGTCATGCATTTCAGAGATCACTCTCTTCCGGTGCATCAGTCTATGAGTGTATCATGGGCTTTTAACTTGTCCCATTTCGTCAGCCAAATCCGCCAGTTCACATTTTCTGAATCTTTCAGGGAATATAGGAAAAGGAAAACATACCGAATTAGTCATAAAGATTTGATTACTAAATCTTTCTGTTCAGTTTCTGAGAACCATAAGGACGTTTTATCGTAAATTAGCATATATTTCAGCTAGATAGTCATTTTAAAAGATTTCACCACAAACTGAAGGGTAAAACTGTTAACATCAAAACATTTTTTAAAAAAGTGACAAAATAAAAAAAAAAAATGTTTACTCACAGATTCAAAATCAAGAATAGCCACATGTCCTCTTAAACTAACAATATTAAAAAAATAGCGAATTTCATGCCCTATACCACTGTGAACTCCCATCGTTCATTTAAAAATTAAATTTCTGTGGTGCTTTGTCTCGAGTTTTTAAATTGTCAGATAAACATAAAAAATTAACATGTATATGGCCGAGTCGGCTGGGCCTGAAGAACACACCGACTGCATTTGTACAGCTGGGTAACCCCCCACTCCCTATCAGGTGTCCTGAGTATGCCAATAAATTATATTATCTTTCTTGAGTTTTCCCGATCTTAAAAATGATGTACGCTGATCGATTTCAAGAATGCTGTTGTCTGGATTATTATTGCTATTATCATTTACTCCTTGAGAGTTTTTCTCACCAACGTTAGCTGATGGTTTTTTATTGGAGTTTGAGTGACAGCAAGTCTCCTCAAGTCTCCAGGACTCTTCTCAGTATTCTGGTTGATCACAATAATGTTTTAGTTTGGATGGTCTCCACTCATCTCCTTATTTCAAAATCCTCCCCAGTCCTTGTTCCAACCCTTTGTGATTATATCAAGAGCAGCTATTACAATTGGTATAAACATTACTTTCATATTCTACAGTTTTTCTATTCTACTTATCTTTCTTTTCGTTTTCTTTCAATTATACTCCATGGTCAGCCGAAACAGTAAAGTCTACAACTCGGTAAGTTCTCTTTTTTGTTCATTATTATTATTATTATTTACTCCTTGAGTAGTTTTTCACATGGGTTTTAGCTGATGGGTTTTCACTGGAGTCTGAGTGACAGCAAGTCTCCTCAAGTCTCCAGGACTCTTCTCAGTATTCTGGCTGATCTCAATAATGTAATAGTTTGGATGATTTCCACTCGTCCTCCTACCTCCAAGTCCTCCAGTCCTTTTAATAATCCTTCGGTGACTGTACCAAAAGAACCAATCACGATCGGTATAATTGTCACCTTCATGTTCCATAGTTTTTTTCAATTCCCTAGCAAGGTCCAGGTACATATCTTTCTTGTCATTTTCTTTCAGTTTTATTCTGTGGTCAGCCAGGATAGCAAAGTCCACAATTTTGCAAGTTCTCTTTTTTTGTTGATTATAATATGTTCTGGTCGTCTGGTCGAGATTAAGTGATCTGCTTCTATGTCAAAGTCCCATAGGAGTTCATGTCTGTCATTTTCTAAGACAGATGCTGGGTTTTGCATATACCATTTGTTTGTATGGTCAAATAAAAAAAATTTTCACCTCTACCAATGGATCACCTTTCCCACCCAGTCGTGTCTAGTCTTGTATTCTTTCCGCGCAAATTTGTTGCTTTAGCTTATTATGTGATTGATGGTTTCGTCTCTATCACCACAAAACCTACATATGCTATTTTGTTGCGTCTTATCTATTCTTGCTTTGATATTATTGGTTCTTATGCTGGTTTGTCTCTTGAGGTGTCCTTTTCTTACCCACATCCAGGTTTTGTCGTGTGAGATGTTGTTTATTAGTCGTTTAAAACGTCCATAGAGTTGTTTTTCTGGTTGTTGTCATTCTGTTATCTATCGTGTTGTCAGTATTGTTTCTGATGGCTGTCATCAGTCCTTGTTCGTATTTTTCTATGGAGTCTTCGAGTCGTTGTACCGATGCGTCGACGCTGTCTTCGATGCCAGCAAGTTCTCTTTCCCACTCTTTTCTTGATACATATAGTCTGAAAACTTCGTCTCTGGATGTAATGCCTTGTGCATTGTCATTAGTTTTCTCGTTCTTTACTCCATTTGTTTAAGTTCATCTTTGGTCCACTTCACAAAGGGTCCCAAGTATCTAACGAGGGGTACAGCCCAGCTATCTATTCGTTTGATAAGGTTTCTGCTAGAGACTTTTGTCTAGAGTAGTTTCCTAGTCCTCCTGAGATATTCTTTTTGAATATTATCTTTTATTTGCACTTGTTTTTTTGTGTCAGCCTACAAGATTCCCAAGTATTTGTTGGCGTCGATTTCTCCGAGCGTTCTAATCTTGTCTTGATTTGGTAGTTCCATTCCGTCAGTCATATGTCATTTGACATTTTCCCTTACAAGCGTGGAACATTTATCTATGCCAGATTCCATTCCTATGTCCTGACTGTATATTCTAACTGCGTATATTAAAGATTCCAGTTCTTTTTAATTTTTGGCAAATAGTTTGATGTCATCCATGTACTAAGTTTGTATCCGACTGTGCCTTTTTTGAGTATGTGGTTAAGGGGCATCTTTGCAATTATAGGGTTATAGTGCATCTCCTTGGAAAATACGTCTTTGGATCTTTGTTTCAGCCAAGCTTTCTCCTCCTGCTGTCAATTTAACTCTCCAGGTTTTCATGGTTTTCTCGAAATGGATTTCTACTGGAGTTCGAATGACAGTAAGTCTCCTCGAGTGTCCAGGACTCTTCTCAGTATTCTCGCTGATCTTAACAATGGTGTAGTCTGAATGGTTGTCAGTTTTTCTCTCATTTCGATGTATTCTCGTCTCTTTACCAATCTTTTGGTAATTTTTCCAAACACACCATTTACAACTGGTGTCAACGTCACCTTCATATCCCATAGTCTTTTTAGTTCTCTAGGAACGTCCAGATACTTATGTCTCTTTTCCCTTTTTTTTAAATTTTGCTTTGTGGTCTGCCAGGACGACAAAATCAGTTTTTTGGCATGTTCCCCTTTTTTATTGATCTATGATTAATATTTGATTGATTGATTAACAATGATAAAGAATAAAACACTTTTGAATCTAAAGCAAGAATTTTCGTCAAAATTTTTTTTATGGCCATTGAAATAGTGAACAAAAAATGTCTTGTAATGTTTGTGTGGGAGTTCCTTTGTTTTAAGACTCGCATTATGGTGTTTTCTTATTCAGTTTTGTCTTGTTTTAGGAGGAATCAGGTTAACCATTTTTTTCTTTATTTCTCCGGAGGGCGAAGAGGCGGAGGTTTTGGCGCGGGCGGTAGGAATCACTGTTAGAAATCGGAGCTTCCAGAAATAATTTTCATCAAAGTTTTTTTAAAAATAGTTTTGCAAGCAATAATGGAAAAGGAAGAAGAAATTTTCAAAGACAGAAAATACGAAAATAAAAAAGATGATATTCGAATAAGGATTCTGTGAATAGAATGGAACATTAGAGAAAAGAAATTTGGAGAAATGTTATGGTGAACAAATTAGAGAAAGAAAGAAAGAGAATGAAAAAAAGAATAAAATATAGAAATAAATAAATAAAGATAAAAATTTATTGTTTGCCCGAGTAGAAAGAAAGAAAAAAGAAGAGAATATAAAAGAAATATTTTAGAAAGAAAGAAAGAAAGAAAGAATGTCAAATAATGGTAGAAGAGTGTTAAATTAAATAAGTTGGTTAGTTAGGTTTTATGGCATATCAAACTTTGTAGGTTATTTAACGCCAAATCCATTTTTATGTAAAACAATCCGTTCTATCTAAAACAATTCTGTTTAGCATGAGTACACATTTCAATTGTCAAAAACATTTCTATTTCAAACTATTCAGTTTATTCAAACAGTTATAAATAACAATTCAGTTTTGTGTAAGTACAGTTTGAATGTCAAAAACAGTTCAATTTCAAACAATTCAGTTTAGCATAAGCACGCAGTTTAAAAGTAAGAACAGTTTAATTGTGAAAAACATTTCTATTTCTAGCTACTCAGTTTATTCAAGCAGTTTGAATTCAGCTAATACAGTTTAGTATAAGTAAAGATTTTGTTTATACACAATTAAATGTCAAAACAGTTCTATTTCAAACAATTCAGTTTAGTGTAAATACAGTTTCAATGTCTAAAAACAGTTCAATTTCAAATAATTCAGTTTAACATAATTATGCAGTTTAAATGTAAGTACGGTTTAATTGTGAAAAACATTCTATCTCAAGCTATTCAGTTTAATCAAGGAATTCAGTTTAGCATAAGTATGCCGATAGTTCTATTTAATTGGACCCTATCAAGTGCTACCACTCCGGGCCAAAGTAAACCTGGGAGCAATGGCAATAAAAGGGTACTCCGCATTCCCCAAAGTTCCAGCATTGTTGGAATCTCACCATCAGATTGTTTAGTGTCATATCAGGACATTCCTGGGGGGGGGTCTTACCCCTCTGCAGAGGTGCAGTCGGTGTATTCTACAGTCCATCGAATAAGAAGTACATAGTAAGGAAAAGAAAAAAATGTTTACTGAAAGAAAGGAAGGAAGGAAGGAAGGAAGGAAGGAGGAAAGAAAGAAAGAAAGAAAGAAAGAAAGAAAGAAAGAATTTCAAATGATGATAGAAGAGGGTAAAATTAAATAAGAAGTACATAGTAAGGATAAGAAAAAAATGTTAACTGAAAGAAAGAAAGAAAGAAAGGAAGGAAAGAAGAAAAAAAGGAAGGAAGAAAGGAAAGAAAGAAAGAAAGAAAGAAAGAAAGAAAGAAAGAAGAAAGAAAGAATTTCAAATGATGATAGAAGAGGGTAAAATTAAATAAGAAGTACGTAGTAAAAAAAAGAATAAAATGTTAACTGAAAGAAAGAAAGAAAGAAAGAAAGAAAGAAAGAAAGAAAGAAAGAAAGAAAGGGAGGAAGGATGGAAGAAAGAAGGAAAGAAAGAAAAAATGAAAGAATTTCAAATGATGATAGAAGAGGGTAAAATTAAATAAGAAGTACATAGTAAGGAAAAGAAAAAAATGTTAACTGAAAGAAAGAAAGAAAGAAAGGAAGGAAGGAAGGAAAGAAGGAAAAAAGGAAGAAAGAAAGAAAGGAAGGAAGGAAGAAAGAAAGAAAGAATTTCAAATGATGATAGAAGAGGGTAAAATTAAATAAGAAGTACATAGTAAGGATAAGAAAAAAATGTTAACTGAAAGAAAGAAAGGAAGGAAAGAAGGAAGGAAGGAAGGAAGTAAGAAGGAAAGAAAGAAAGAAAGAAAGACGATTAACGGTAAAAGAGTATAAAAGAAATTTTTCGAAAGAATGAAGAAAGAACTAGAGAAAGACGAATGATAATAGATGAGTATAAAATTGAATAAAATGGAAAACATAGTTAGGAAAAGAAAAATGGAAAGAAAGAAAGAAAGAAAGAAAGAAAGAAAGAAAGAAAGAAAGAAAGAAAAGAGGAAAAGAAAGAAACATGGGAGAACAGTGAAAGAATAAGACTGTTTAAGAAATCCGATCGGCACATTTCGCAAAACGTCTGACGTCACCAGAATGCAAATGAATTCCTCATCAATTGCGAATCCACTTTAGAGAACGGGAGATTATTGTTTTAAGAAATGACTTCATTTGCATTTTGATGATATAACGAATCAGGTCAATTTTATATTACATATTATCTTTTTCTTTCTCGGTCCAACTTTCACTTTCCTTCTCTCTCTTTCTCTGAAAAAAATAATGGAAACACCTAGAATCTTAGTTTCATTATTTTGAAACTCCTATAAAACCATCAAACTTTTTTATTTATTTATTTATTTATTATTAATTTTTCTTTAATTTTATTAAATTTGTTTTTGTTTTTTTTCATAAATATCTTCAGAAGAAATTAATCAAAATACATTAAACTGGAAGATCTGTCAAATTTTAAAAAGAGGTCCAATTGTTGGTGCTCGTGTGGCAGACTCTTGTGAAACAAAAGCCGTAGAATTATTTGGTGTCGCAAAGAGGTCTGTCTCGAAAGTAATGACAGCAATTAAGAAAGAAGGAAAAAAACTTCCTTATTGAACCAAAACTCTGGAAGAGAGCGAAAACTGTCTGCTAGGGACCGTCGGACTCTTACGCAGATAGTAAGGAAGGATCACAAGAATACAGCGCCAAAAATTACAGCAGATCTTAATGACCAACTCAAGAAAACATTTTTTTTAAACAGTAAGAAAAGAACAGCACAAAGTCGGATTTCATGGAAGGGCTGCAATCAAAAACTATATAAAAATTAATTTGTTTGAAATTTCCAGGTGTTTCCATTATTAAGTCCAATGCCTATATATATATATATATATATATATATATCGCCCAGTCGAAGAATACAACGACTGCATGTACAGCGGAGTAAGACGACCCTTAACGAGTGTCTGAGATATGACACTAAACCATCTAATTATGAGACTTCAGTCTGGAGCTTTAGGGAATGTGGAAAGTCACTTCACCGGTCAACTCTCACCCAGATTGAAGGTACCTGTGAAGTTCCTCTCAGTAGGTAAAATAGAACTATTTTATCATTTATTATTCTTGGAACCATTCAACTCTGTGCAACCAAAGAAGTACGGGTTCGTTAAAAATTTTACCTATTCGTTCACACACACACCCACACACACACACATATATATATATATATATATATATATATATATATCATAATTATGTATATTATTCAGAAATATATATCTATCTTTATAAGTAGTACTATATATATATAGTAATATATATTTATTGTTATATATATAGTAAGTAAAGTTGGCGATCGTAGTCGAGGGCGATCAGAAGGCTCCCTTTTCAATAGCTACTACAACGGAGAGCGCTACTCCTTTTCCTGGATTGCTCCACTTTACCCTTGATACGTACTTGATATTGGTGAGTGTTAAGCAAGGAGGTATCAAGTACCATTTTTAAAGTCTTTGGTATGACGCCTTCTGGGATCGAAGACTGGTCTCCTGGTCTATTAGTGAGCACTCTACCCACTAGAGCTGGTATCTTTGCTTATTTAATGTCGAATTTCGAGGGCACCTCTGGTGGTGTAATGGTTAGCAAGTTAGACTAGCAAACCTACACGAGTGAGTTCGAGTCTCATTGGGTGCCCCATTCATTTGGCCTTGTGCTAAATCGAAGTAAAGAACTTCGTAAATTACTAATGTCGAATTTCGATTATAATACAAACACACACATACATACACATATTTATATATATATATATACATCTTTAAAGAAAAAACCAAAGACCGGTTAATTCAGAATTATAAATTTATTTCCATCCTGTTTTTCAGTTTCTGGTGTGAACCAAAAACACGAAGAAAAATATATAACAGGACTTCTTCAGATCCAGTTGATAAATAAAACAGAATAGACACGTGGGGTGGAGGGGGAGGAAGAAGAGATTAAGGAGTTACCTCCTCGTTTTATTGAATTTCCGTTTTTTATTTACCTGTTTATTTTATTTTCAAAATTCTTCCGTCAGTCTTAATTACGGTAATTTAACTTTTTTATTTATTTGTTTAATTTATTTTCTTTTCATGTTAAGTTCGATAATTAACTTTTAAGAGAAATATTAATGCTTATATTAATTTCGATACCATTTATTTAGCTACCTATTTTTTCCTAGTGGGTATATTCGATACGTTTTTTGTCTGGTTTCATTATTTATTTCTATTATATATATATATATATATATATATTAGGTTATTTAATGTCGAATTTCGATTATAACACACACACACACACACACACACACTTATATATATATATATATATATATATATATATATATATATATATCAGGTTATTTAATGTCGAATTTCGATTCATTTGGTTTGTCTTGATTTGGTTTAGTTAGGTTTATTTACTTAATGGCATACCAACTCCCTATGGTTTATTTAATACGGAAATTTGATTTATTTCTTATTATTTTATTATGTGGAGACACTCCTTTCTAGCCATTACTCCTAGCTTCACCCTGACTCGGTGGACAGCTATCAATAGGCTATCGATTATATGGAAATCAGACCTAACCGATAAAATGAAAGGCAGCTTCTTCCAGGCAGCGGTCACATCGATACTGCTATATGGATGCACTACATGGACGCTAACAAAACGGCTGGAGAAGAAACTGGATGGCAATTACACAAGAATGCTGCGTGCAATCCTGAACAAGTCCTGGCAGCAGCACCCCACAAGACACCAACTGTACGGCCACCTGCCCCCTATCACGAAAACTATTCAAGTTAGACGAACCAGACATGCAGGACACTGCTGGAGAAGCAGAGAATAACTCATAAGAGATGTACTCTTATGGATCCCCATACATGGCCGCGCAAAAGCAGGACGACCAGCTCGAACGTACATTCAGCAGCTATGTGAGGATACAGGCTGTTGTCCTGAAGACCTACCTAGGGCGATGAACGATAGGGAGGAGTGGCGAGAGAGGGTCAGGGATATCCGTGCTACCAGCGCGATATGATGATGATGATAGTCCCACCATGGGTCAAATAGATCCGAAATAATGTTTGAAAAGACTGAAATTTGGTGATAGATTGTCGATTGAAAATTTTTAATTTGACAGTAATAGTTCATTAGAAGGATATAATTGTTAGAAAGCAATTGGTTTGGTTAGAATAAAAACTTATTAAACTTATCAAATAACTTGAAATCATATAATTGCATTCAAACTTTTAGCATTAGATTGGAATCGCTAACTATATCATATTTACCCAACCCCTCCGCTCGGGCAGGATATGACACAAGGTCAATTTTTAAGCAGGGTTTACCTGGTTTGAATTCAGAGTTTTCCTTCTCCTAGACTAGTTGCCTCACCAAGGCTGAAGAACCCAGTCTGTCCTACTATTTACCCATAGCTAACTGTATAGGGAATCCAGGTGACGTAATGGTTGGTTTGGTTGGGTTTTATGGCACATCAACCTTTGTAGGTTATTTAACGCCAATTCCATTTTTATGTAAATAATCAGTTCTATTTCAAACAATTCAGTTTAGCATGAGTACACAGTTTAATTGTCAAAAACGTTTCTATTTCAGACTCTTCAATTTAATCAAACACTTCCAATTCAGCTAATTCAGTTTAGTATAAGCACATATTTTGTTTACACAAAGTTAAATGTCAAAACAGTTGTATATATAACAATTCAGTTTTGTGTAAGTACAGTTTCAATGTCAGAAACAGTTCCATTTCAAACAATTCGGTTTAGCATAAGCACACAGTTTAAATATAAGTTCAGATTAATTGTCAAAAACATTTCTATTTCTAGCCATTCAGTTTAGTCAAACAGTTCTAATTCAAACAATTCACTTTATCATAAGTATGCAGTTTAGTTCTATTTAACCCATAGTTAGGGCTCTTATCAGGTGCTACCACTCTGGGCAAGAGTGAACCTTGGAACGATGGCAATGAAGGGGTGCTCCGCGTTCCCCAATGCTCCGGCAGAACTTGAACCTCATCATTAGATTGTTTAGCGTCATATCCAGGACACCCGTTGGGGAGGTCTTACCCCTCTGCAGAAAAGCAGCCGGTGTATTCTACAGCCTCATTCATGGGTGGGGGGTGTCCTCGTGGTGTAATGGTTAAAGCGATGGACTGTGGAATCGTAGTAAGCGAGTTCGTATTCCAGTCGCGTCATTACGTTCACTTTCGGGCAAATACCCTTGGGAAATGTATGAACCCCCTTATCCTCCAAGCTATGGGTTAAATAGTTCCCCGACTGTTCTAGGAGAATGGCTTTGGCATTAAATAACCTACAACGGTTGATATGCCATTAAACAAAGAAACCAAGCCATTCCTGGACAATGACGTAGTGGCTAACGTTTTGAGTTGCGACATCATAGTACACAAGTTCAATCTACAGTCGTTCTATTACGTTCATTTTCGAACATATACTCTTAGTAAAGGTATGAACTCCCTTTTTACCAGCTATATCTTAAATAGTACCAATAATGTTCTTTTACAAGGATGGCTTTGGCATTAAATAAACCACGATGGTTGATATGCCATTAAACAAAGAAATAAAACCGTTCCAAAATACATTTACCTATGGGAAAGGTATGAACGCTGTTATATCCTCAGCAATAGATTGAATAGTACCATAACTGTTTTTCTACAAGGAGATCTCTGATATTAAATAACCCACGAAGGTTGATATGCTATTAAACAAAGAAACCAAACGTTACTAAACCATATAGCAATGTGGAAATTATTTGCATAAAGATACGTGAAGCTGGTGTCCCATCTTCACCTCGGCCTCATTATTTAATTGTGATGGGCTAGCTTTCCAGTCGATTGGTCCTACTTTGGTCAGCCGTGCCTGCCTGGGGCACGGGTCTGGCCATGTGTTGGCTTGTTGACTGGAGACTTAATCCGGCCTCAGGGGGCCATACCCCCAGGATTTTACCCTCTTCGGAGGGTAGATTTATTGCTTGGCGCCTGAGGTGCCCCTAATAATGGGAATGCCGATGGGACCGAAGGTATTTTTGGCCATGCCGGATGCGTGTAGGCTTCGGTCTGGCGATCGGACCCACCTTAAAAACGGCCTTGTGCCAGATTTGTACGTTGTTGGGACGTATAATAAACACTCAAGATATGTGAAGCAATAATTGTTCACAAATAATTATTACCAAATAGAAATGGTTACTTTAAAGTTGACGATTGCTTAAAAATAGCAAAGTGTGACACCAATCAATTTTTACTGGAGTTCCGCTCGTTTGAGGAGTGCCCCGTGAAGTAATTGCTGACTTTTCTCTCACTGTTGCTAGAAAATTAAAAAGCATCGAACAGATTAACAAATTACAAAATTATTGCCGCATAGTCTCGCAAATAACCGCCCAATATAAACAAGACAGGAGGTGCACTAATATCCTTGGGAAAGGTATGAATCCAATTATTCTCCCTCCAGTTATGGGTAAATAGTAGGATAGACTAGGTTCTTCAGCCTTGGTAAGGCAACTAGTCTAGGAGAAGGAAAACTCTGAATTCAAACCTGTTAAACTCCGCTTAAAAATTGACCTTGTGTCATATCCTGCCTGAGCGGAGGGGTTGGTAAATATCAATATAAACAAGACAGGCCTTCCTAGAATGGTCCACTTGCTAGATCATTCTTCCCATCCTACGTCACACAACTGTATACAAAGTGACTCTCACCACCTGTGTATCACTGGGTCCTAGAAACCAAGTGCCGTTGACTCTATGCCTTGACTATCATATATATATATATATAAGAAGTGTTGGATATTTCCTATTTGAGAGGCCACGTATGTTACGTGGTGGGAAAACAGAATGTCCACTTGTTTGCTAAGGTAAACAAAACACATCAAATATGTCATGTGAATTGCATGGGTGGTGTGCTGGAAGAAGCGTGACTTCGAGGATTGCGAGGAATTCCGGAAAATTATATAACGTCTGAAGATTTGCGACCCGGGGAGAATGAAGGGGCCGGTAGAAGGGAGTAGACGTTACGCCGCTCTAGGCGTTGGCCATGTGCTAGACTATCCAGTGTTGAGAGGGCTAGAAAAAGATCTGAACTGTACGAGATTCACAAGAATGAAGAGAATGATTTAGCTGATTGAGTGCCTCGAGATAATGCTAGACCCACGGAAGCAGAAAAAGGTGAAGAAACAGACTCGCTGAATTCAAATACAGGAACAATCACCCCACAAAATAAAGATCGGTTCCTTGTGAAGGACCTAAAGTCGACAAGCATATTGAAGCGGAGATGATAAAATAAATTGAGTTGGGCCTGTAACAGTCTCGCGGAAGCAGAACGAAAAAGAGGCGGTTCACTAGAGAATCGTATCTTGACCCTAAGTGTATTCAAACTCAGCTATCTTCGACCCTTTCCTTCACTCCGCTATTTTGTACATTTTGCAAAAAAAAAAAATGATAAAGAAAAGATGTAGATTATACAGTTATACATTAGGGTCGTTGTCTCTTTATTCTCGGAAAACAAATGGTGTCCCTATGCCATTGTCACTAACATGCTGGATTGTGACATTGTAGTATGTGCAAACTCCTGTCACGAAATTAAATTTTTTATTAAGACCCCTGGGAAATCTATGAAACCTCTTATCCTCTAGCAATGGGTTAAATAGTACCACTACTCTCCTTCTACAAGAATGGCTTTGTTAGTAAATAACCTCAAAAAGTTGATATGCCATTAATCTAAGAAAATAAAATATATGAAGAACAGAGATAATGAAAGCATGGTAAGGGTTATTGAAATGAATAATGGGAATTTTTTTCTTCCCATAATCTCATTGTTAAAAAAATAAATAAATGGAGATTTTTTTTTTGTGAGTCTTTGGCGCTTCATCAGCTTCAAGTATGAAAGTGTTTGTGATTAGGCAACATAAATTGTCCCTAGTTGTCTGCAAGCGATGAACACATCCATTCTATTAGCTCATTCTTTTCCTGATTGGACCCGTGTGAATTCCATACCAAACAAGACAAGAATATGATAACCGAATTTTGAAAAGAACTCTAAAGATGGTATTCAACAGAAAAGGGAATATTTATATTAAGACTCCAAACAAGATAGCGAATAAGAAAGAGTGCAATTGGAAATATATCAGAAGCTTTTGTGTGGAGTTATCTCCCTTGATCACCGCTTTAGAAGAAGAAATCTCATTAGTTGTTGTCTAAAAGAAATTTCGGCGTTTTTCAAAGCTGCAAGACGAAAGAATGAGGGAAAAATATATAATGATAACGAGAAGAAGCACAGAAAATGGTAAAGTTTAGGATAAATAAGTGAGTAGAAAAGAAAATTGGAAATAAAAGGCTTCATTACTTTTCATCAATTGGCTTTGTTTCTTCGTTTTACGGTATTTCAATTGTTAATGGGTTATTTCATGCCGAAGACATTATTGTTAAATTGTGGTTTTCACTGATATTATTATCAATGTGTGATGTCAGCAAAACATCCTTTGACTCTTCCGCTCACCATCCATCCCAATCGGTCATCACTTTCGGAAAATCTTCTAGACAGCATACTGTATCCGCACAGAGCTGATGAATATAAGCTTTTACTGATCAACCAGCAATGGTGGATTCACAGTGATCAGTCTTTTTTTATCAAACAACTGTGTTTTTTATCAAACAATTATGTTTTTTATTAAACAATTATATTTTCAAGTATCAATCTTATCAAGTAGATCTTGTATCTGTCTGTCTGTAACCGAAACTACGTTATCACTAACGTCACAATTCCCTTAGTAATTTATGCCATATTCTACGATTTTATTTATATTTAAATCCCAGTTATTAATTAAGTTGTTTTAAATAATTAATACTGCTTGCATTAGATTCATCTGTGTCTTTAATCCAGGCGGGATTTCATACAAGGTCTTTTTTATAGTAAGGATTCAGGGAATGGGAAGGTGGCACACTTGAGTCGAAACCTATGCGCTGCTGGTCAATGCTGGTCATAGGATTACTATGTGCAATTTAAACTACGCTAGCATGAAGCCAGATGATTTTGCTGGTCATAGATTCATTTGACCTGAAGGTCTAGTCCAATATAAATTTATAGGAGTCATTGTTTGGACACTATGCAGGGTAACCCGGTTGCGAGACTGGAACAGCAAAGTAATGTTATTGGCCTTATCTATACAGAAATAACATGAATGTTTTGTATACAACTAAAAAGCAGTTTCCATTTTGAATGGGAAGTCTAATTTGTGTATTGATCTTAAATTTTCTTATTTTAACAAACATTTGATTGGTTTTATTGATTACTAATTTTCTGGTTTTATTTTAAAAGAAATGAGCGAAAATCCCGACGGTAATTCTCAAAAGAAATCCATCAGCAAAAATCCTGACGGTAATTCTCAAAAGAAATCCATCAGCAAAAATCCCGACGGTAATTCTCAAAAGAAATCCATCAGCAAAAATCCCGACGGTAATTCTCAAAAGAAATCCATCAGCAAAAATCCCGACGGTAATTCTCAAAAGAAATCCATCAGCAAAAATCCCGACGGTAAATCTCAAAAGAAATCCATAAGCAAAAAATAGATAAAAGTAATTTTATTCTTTACTCTCTTATTTAGTTAAAAAGTTTTTTAAAAAAATTAGCGATGAAGGCCCGGAGTGATGGTAAGAACTATCGTCCAAGTTCTTCTGTTCTTCAATAATCCATTCTGTTTGATGTAATAATTAACAATTAATAATCTACAAAGTAATCAATTAAGACAAAATAAAAATATGTGTAATCTTTTTATATGCGTTCTTCAGTTTTGTTTTTCTTTGATATTTTGATAGGCAAGGAAATCTAATCTCTCCGATAAAACAAAACAGTATTTCGTCTAGACCATTGCCGTTTCAGTGCTATTGTATTGCTGCACCCTGTGAAATCGAATGAAACGCTTAAAGAAAAGCTAAATGGGAACTACACACCTTTGTTGCGTGCTGTTTTGAACAAATCCTGGAGGCAACACCCCACAAAACAGCAGCTGTCAAGCAACTAATTTTCCTTCTCAGATACCTTGCAAATTAGACGAACAAGACATACTCAAGTCAGTTGGAATCAGAGTAAGTCTTGAGTCAGTGCTAACTTGCAGTTACTGAGAGCGCCTCGCTAAGGCAGCAGACCACAGCGAGCTTCCGGTTGAGTACCCCTGACCGAGAAGCAGAAGAAGTGCAAATCGGGGTCTTTAAAAGAACACAGCATGGTATGCTCAAGAGAAGAAGTTATGGATCCATAAAGCAGCTTGTCTTTGTCTCCGTTTGTTTCCGTCTCTCTCTCTCTCTCACCACAGTAGCTTTGACTCCAAGAAGAATAAAGATACATATTTTTATAACCAAAGGTTATGGCCATGCTTCCTTCATATATATTACCTTATCATGGCCATACAATATTAAGACAAAGCTTTCTTAACTCCAGTTCTCAGATGAAAGGGACTGTAGCAAAAAAGCCAATGAGGGAATTAAAAAAGATAACATATATATGCATATACAAACATATATATATATATATATATAAATCTTATTGTTAGTCCTAATAGAGAAAAAAGCAAATATTTCAAATTTAATGGGTCCACAAAAATATTCATATCTTTTTTAAGATTATCTATTTACTTCATAAAAATTGTATGTTTCCAGCTTGTTGCTTTCTTCAGAGAACATTTAACGTTTTTTCAGGTGGGGTATCAGTTTATATAGTGGTCACTTTTTCATGTTAGATTCATTGAAGGAGTTGGTTCTTTCTTTCTCTTTTTCGTTCTCTCTTTCTCTTTCTCAGTGTGTGTCTCATGTTCTCCCTTGTGGATACACTTTTTATTTCCCCAATTAGTCTTTGATATTTGATATTTGATATGCTATATGTATATAATTCAGAATACAAAGGAAGTTGTGCGCAAGATCATCCGGACATGATTACGTTGAGGAACCTTGAAACCATACCCCAACAAAATATTAGTCAGAGAAGACTATCACACCCCTTTTTACTTAATCAAGAAAAGCAACTCGAATACATAGCATTTGCTCCCTTTTCAATAGCTACTACACCGAGGTGTAGTGGAGGGCGCTACTCCTTTCCCTGGATTGCTCCACTTTACCCTTGATATGTACCTTATATTGCTGAGTGTTAAGCAAGGATGAATCAAGTACCATTTTTAACATCTTTGGTATGACGCGAAATGGGATTGAACCCAGATCTCCCGAACCATTGGCGAACACTCTATTAAGGAATAGTTTTCTTTTATAATAATAATTTTTCATTAATTATATTTTATCATTCAGTTTGGTTGGGCTTTGAACTATTCGGGTTAAGAGTTCAGGTGTATAGTCAATTGGGTACAGTTTACGCTCGTGCGCAAAGGATATGACAATCACTATTGTCATAATAAATCCCAGACAGGAAATGAGGCTGGAGTGTGGATGACGTCATGCCCAGAAGAGATGGGCTGAGAATTTTAGGATTTTGAAAAACACGGCAGTTGAGAAATTGAGAGTGGACCATGCAGGCAGACAATTGAGTTTCTGCCATTGGGACAGAGAATGGAGTTCTCTGTCATTAAGTTGAGTTTTCTACCGTTGCAGCGGCGGTTAAGTTTTTTCGGGTCCCGACCATCGAAGATGAATTGAGATATAAAACACATTGAGATGTGTCGAATGTTGCGGGTGTTGTTAGCATAGTATAATTACGAAAGACTTTTAAGAATTGTCTCTCTCCTCGTGCCGAAGAACCGAAGTCAGAAGTTAATAATAAAACGTTTATACCCGAACAACGGAGTTGCCTGTATGATGTAATTGTGATACCGTTGTTATTGATATCACCGAATTGTACATCATTAAATATCGTGTTGAGTAAAACATAATGTAATACAATGTAATGAGTTTGCTTTTATCAGAAAACGCTTTTAAAACACTTATAACATGAGGCACATTTAAAAATATCAGTATAAATGACATTTTTTTCTTCCTTAAAGAAATAAAATTTTACCAAAAGCGTAACCGCAAATTTGTAGTACAGTCTACAAAAAAGCCACCGAAGGGGTCCGCAAATCCAACAATTAACTGCTTGGGATTAAATACCAAAAGACGGGTTAATATGCCATTAAATCAAGTCAATCAATCATTAACGAGAGAAAATGTTTAATTGAATTGCTAGTTATACATTGCTATACTTTGAAACATTTTACTGTGTTCGAACAAACGAGTTATATTGAATAGAATAATTAGTGTTAAATAGCAATACTTGTAACAACTTCACGATAGACAAACAAACGATTAATATTGAATAGAATTATAAGCAATAATTGAATTAAAGCAATAATTGAAACCGTTTGACTACGTAGACGCATTAGCAATACTTGTGTGCAAACAAATTAGTTATTTAAAATTCAAGTTACCAACAAACTAATCGCTTACATATTATGTATATCTATTTAACTGTGTGCAAACAAATGACTGATATTAAATTGTTACTGTTATATAATAGTACTTAAAACCATTTTCCTGTGGGGAAAAAATCAGCTCAAACTCATTTTAAAATGTTATCAACAAAATGTGTTTTCAAATCCTATATTATTATACATGTATAAAGAGAAATTGGCATTAAATAACCTACAAAGGTTGATATGCCATAAAACCAACCGAGTAACCATCCATTCACTTGGCATAAAATACCCCCAGATGGGTTGAAACACCGTTAAATCAATCATTAAGAAGACAAATTAAATCTCTTTTAATACAAGTAAAAAATAACGCCATGAAAACTATTTATGAGTAAAAATTACATTACATAATATGCTGAAGAGTAGAAAGTTTGAAGTGAGAATGAAGCAGTCACTTGCATAAGAATTGAATACAGCAAACGGGCGCAGAAGGACTGAAGACTGTTTGCATTTCATTTGGTACTAATACCCTTGGGAATGTTATGAAACTAACTTTTCTCTCCATCTAGTTATGGGTAAATAGTTACTAAAGCAACCAGTGCTGGAGAAGGAATACTGAATTCAAACCAAGTGTACTATGCTTAAAAAGTGACCTTGTATTTCATTTTGCTCGTAGTGTAGGGATTAGTTTTTTACTGTTTTAAGACTGGAAGAAACATTTGTTTTGGTTACACATTTTTACATTGAACTTGGAACCCAATATAGAGTCAGAGTATCGTATATATAATCATCATCATTAGTTCGTACTGAAGACACAGATTTCTTTAACTCTCCCTTTCTATTCGTTCCTAATGGCCATCGCTCTCGGTAGGTCCTCTTGACAGCAACTAGTGTCTGTACAGAGCTGGTGTATATAAGTTCATAAGTATACGTCCCTTGGAGATCATCTTTGTTTCTCTAACAGTGCCTCGCATATCTTCTTCGTTTAACTTGTAAGGTTCGTTAGATGGGAAGTAGGAGCTCATAGAGTTGCTTTTCTCTGGGGTGCTACTTCCAATATTTGCAACAGAATCCTCGTGTAGTTCCCATCTAGCTTTTTTACTAAGCCATTCGCTAGATATTCAGGTGGTACAACTATACAATAGTTCTTACTCAGCTAGTTATCAGAGAGATCAGATTTCCATTTGGACAGTAATGTATCAATAGGAGTCTATATTTTGTATGTCTATGTTGATATTGCTTTCAGTTGATGAGATATTGCTACCAAGGTATGTGAAATTCTCTATTAATTTCAGTAGCTTAACATTCTGTTCTTTCTTTATATATGTGTTTGTTGAATCGTATATTAACCTTTGAGATTTATTTTTAATGGCAAAGTTAGTTTTATGGAAAAGCAGTTGGAGAACTATTTGACAATGCAGTGTGGAGATTGATACTAACGAGTTTAAAACACATTGAAAATGTTATTTTCGGGTTCACTTAAAAGATATTACCTATTTCTACTCTCTCCAGATTATAAAGCAGTTATTCGACTTCAGCTAATACATTTGCAAGAAGTGCTAGATCATTTGAGTAATCTGCCTCCTCAATAGTTTTTGCGGGATGTCGTCAGTATCTTGCCTTTTTTAGTGTGATACAATTTTCTTATATATATATATATATATATATATATATATATTGGCCTAGTTGGTAGAGTGTTCCGGAGACCTGGGTTCAACCCCAGGTTGCGTCATACCAAAGACTTTAAAAATGGTACTTGGTACCTCCTTGCTTAACACTCAGCCATATTAAGTACGTAACGAGGGTAAAGTCAAGAAATCCAGGGAAAGGGGTAGCACCCTCCCCTACACCTCAGGGTTGTAGCTATTGAAAAATGAGCCTTCTGGTCACCCTCGACAACGGTCGCCAACTTTACTATAAACCGGCTCATTGGTCTAGTGAGTAGAGTGTTCGCCAATGGCCCGGGAGAGCTGGGTTCAATCCCAGGTCGCGTCATACCAAAGACTTTAAAAATAGTACTTGATACCTCCTTGGTTAACACTCAGCAACTTATATTGCTGAGTTTTAACCAAGGAGGTATCAAGTTCTATTTTTAAAGTCTTTGGTATGATGCGGCCTTGGTATGAAGGGTAAAGTGGATCAATCTTGGGAAAGAAGTATCGCCCTCCCCTACACTTCGGTGTAGTAGCTCTTGAAAAGGTAGCCTTCTGGTCGCCCTCGACTACTGCCGCCAATTTTACAACTACTATATATATAAATGATAATATAAATAATAAAATTAGCTATACTGATAAAAAGAGAGAGTGCCTAATATCAGAAATATATATATCTCAACTATGATAGCGTAGACAGAGAATCAAAGGTGCTTGGTGAATGTCAGAGTCTTTGCTTGATTATCATGGAGGCTTGAAACTGACAGTCATCAAGTCACCCTGATTCCGTGTAAGCTATCATAACTAGAACCTCTTTTTTACTCCCTCTCTCTATCTTTCTTTCTCTCTCTCTCTCTCTCTATATATATATATATATATAAATATTTCAGCACATTACTAATATTTTTTCAATTTCTTCTACTCGTTTATTATATATCTTGTGAGTTTTTCATATCAGTGTTAACTGATGGTCTTTCACTGGAGTCTGAGTGACAACAAGTTTTCTTAAATCTCCAGGACTATACTCAGTGTTCTAGTCAATATTAACAATGATGTAGTTTGGATGTTTCCTGTTCATCCTCTGATTTCCAACTCTTACAGACCTCTTTCCTAGCCTATGATGATCGTTCCAAGCGACGCATTGACAATAAGTATCATCGTTAGTCTTATGTTCCACCGCTTTCTTCGTACTCTTTCATGGTCTAAGTACTTGTCTCTCTTTTGATTTTCCCTCTGTAGTCCCCCTGGACACCAAAGTCCACAGGACGGCTGGTTATCTTCATTTTATTTGATTATCAGTTGGTCTTGTCTTCTGGCTGTTATCACGTGATCTGTTTGTATCTCAAAATCCTAAAGAATGTCTTGCATTTTATTTTCTTGGACGGATTCTGGTTTATGCACATACCATTTGGTAGTATTGTCAAAATTAATTTTCTTGCACAATTCCCAGTAGATCACTTTTCCCACTCAAGTCATACTCTTTTTGTGTCAGTTTGCTGCATTCACTGATTATTTGATTTATCGTTTCATTTCTTTCATCACATAACTTTCACTAAATATTCTGTTGCGACTAATCTTTTATCGCTTATTACTAATATC